>MKYW01000010.1:1279768-1298777 GCA_015776835.1 Aphidius ervi | reverse complement strand
CTATCTCCAATATTTTTTGAGAAAAAAAAACAATAAACATAAAAATTTATTTTTGAATAATTTTAAACCATAAAATTATTTAAAAACCATAATTTTATTATATCTGAAAAATTAAGATAACCATGGCCCTAGCCGGAGTATTGAAAATTTTTAATTTTCAACGGGTAACGCGGGCCACACGCCCCAACAAACGTTACCAGGTCTTTTTTTTAGAATTATGATTGGAGCTTGGTCATCTGGCACAGGAACATCTGGAATTATTGCATCACTTGCTTACACCGGATTGATAAAAATAATATCAATTGAATTAACAATACTATTGATGATTTGTGTTTCAATTCTTGAAGCAATTGCATTTTGGTTTATATTAGTACCACCAGAAAATAATAATAATAATAAATTAAATACACAACAAAGCAAAGCTAAACCAAAAACAATTAATGAAAAATTTCAACTGGTACCTGGTATTTTAATTTATGCAGTGCCACTTTGTTTTATTTATTTTTTTGAATCTTTCATAAACATGGGATTGGTAAGTTTAAAAATTGTCTATATTATGTCAGATTGTTTAAACGAGATTATAATATTTTTGTTTGTTTTTTTTTTCATTCAAGTATGAACTGATAGAATTTGATAATATTGATCTGAGTTATGCCGAGCAATTTAGATGGTTTCAAGTTGATTATCAGATTGCTGTGTTTTTATCAAGATCAATTGGTAAATTTATTAAATTTAAACGTATCTGGATGATGACTGTTTTTCAAGTAAATATATATTTTTTTTTATTTATTTTTATTTATTTATTTATTTATTTAATTTTTTTTTCAGTTTCTAAATGTTTTATTATTTACAAGTGATGCAATTTTTCGTTATTTTTCATACTACTGGATGATATTAATATTAATTTTTTGGGAAGGCTTGTTGGGAGGTTCATCTTATGTTAATACTTTGTATATAATGAGAGACAAAGTGAGTTAATCTATCAATAAATATAATTTAGTTTAAAAAAAACACAATTTATTTGATGATTTTATTTTTATTAAATAGATTGCACCAAATGACCTGGAAGATTCATTGGTATTCGTGACTTTTGGTGATACTTTGGGTGTTACAATTGCGAGTTTTGCTGCAATAATGGGACATACAGAAATTTGTAAACTTCCACGTGTAATTAATTTTTAAGTCAATTGAATAATTTTATTTTTAAATATACTGACAATTTGACATTTAAAATTTTTTATTGCACAAATAATAAAATGACATTCAATTTTGTTATTACAGATTGTTGAAACAAGGAAATCAATTGCTCTATTTTTTTTTTTCATTCAAAGAAAATCTCAGTTAGCTTAATTTAATCGAAATAAACATTTATTTTAATGCAATGAATCATATTTGCCAAAAATGATACAATTGTTATATCAGGAAATTTAGGTCATCTTATAGCTAATCTTGATTATTATCTTGGTCATCCAGTGATGTTTTGGGAAAAATCAGAGCCATCATTTTTATTTGTTGAATTCATGGAGACACATGATGAGACTGTATTAATATTAATTGTTGGTTCATCTACATAGTTATTTTTTGATGATGATAATTCTAAATGGTCTGGTGTAGGATTCATAATCAAGTAATGATTATTTGTACCATCATCTAGCTTCTTTTTTATATCAACATATGGTGTGTTTGAATCGGTATTATCTTTTTTGTCAATATTATTATATAAATAACCAATATCATTAACGAGATCAGTAAATGTTGGTCTGAGTGTTGGATCTTCTAGCCAACATTTAAACATTATATTGTAAATTTCATTTGTAGCATATTCTGGTTTTTCCATTCTGTATCCTTCAAGTACTTTTAACCAACAATCTTTAGGATTCATTCCTGCATATGGTGTTTTAGCAAGAGAGAAAAATTCCCAAAGTACAATACCAAATGACCAGACATCTGATTGAGTTGTAAATATTCCACCTTCTAGAGAATCAATTGCCATCCATTTTACTGGCAGTGGAGCATTACCTTTTTTTTGGTAAATCCCATTACATATATTTTTAGCTAGACCAAAATCACTAATTTTAACAGTATTGTTCTCAGCAAGAAGTATATTTCGTGCAGCCAAGTCACCATGGAGTACCTGAAAATTTATTTATTATTATAAACTCAATTATAATTATTACAAAAAATAAAATAAATTACCTTTTTTTTACTAAGATATTCCATTCCTGTGGCAAGTTGTAATGACCATGAAAACAAATCTTGTGTACAAATTGGTTTTAAATTCAAATTTTTTTTATAATCATCAGCATGGTAATTTGATTGGCAATCTGGCTGTGCTGAATAGTCGTTGAGAGCAATATCATTAGACAATTCTATTGATTCTTTATCATTAATCACTGATAAGTCAGAACTGTGACTACGTGAAAATGACAACGCTGAATAATTAATTCTGTATATGGTAAATTAAAAAAATTTAATTAAAAAAATTAAATATATATTTTTATTTATATTATCCCTTAATTATGAACTTACTCATTGTTGTTGTTGTTTTTTACGTTTGCCAACGCAGTTAAAGTTTCAAAACCAATGAGAGCATTATTAATTTTACCAGTTAACGGATTAATTTGATTAATAAATTTTAATCTCTGTTCAATTAAATAATCATGTAAATTACCAAAATGACAATATTCAACAATAACAAATAATTCACGTGCGGCAATATTTTTAGTGCAGGCACCAAGTAAATTTACAACATTTATATGTTCAGCACCAAGATGAATCATAATTTTAAGTTCATTTGCAAGTGCCTGGATATTTGTTATTCCAGTTGATTTTCTAGCAATTTTAACAGCAACTGTTGTTATTGTTTTATCATTATCACCATAAATACCATGTGCCTTGGCTTTAATTACAACTCCAAATTCACCAGATCCCAATTGTTTGCCAAGTTTTAATTTATCAAATGGAAATTCCCATTTATTATTATAAGACAGTAGATCAACTTGTTCATTGACAGTCAATTCTGGATTTAAAAGTTTAGAAGTACCTTCCATTAGTTGTATACGTAGGTTTTTTTCTTTTTGAAATTTAAAAAAAAATCTAAATAAGAGAATCATAAGGATTATCATTGTTAATGTAACTCCCAATAATACTGTATTTTTTATTGTTGGATCATATTGTTGGATCATATCTAATACTATTTGCTCGTAAGTTTCAATATGATCTAAGAAATTTTCGGCTCTACAAGAATAATTTCCAATGCATTTTTCATCAAAATATCCAATTTGTAACTCTTGATTATTATTTAAAAATTCATAATTACAAACATGATCATTCCGCGTTAGATTAGTCGTATTTATTCTGACATTGTTCTTATACCAGGTAATATTTGGCTCAGGTACGCCTTTAACACTGCAATATAGTTTTGATTGTTCTCCAATTTTGAATGCAGATACTCTATGATTCATATTTGAATGGATGAAATTTGGTTTTTCTGTTTCATAAACTTTTAGCTTATATTCATAAATTGTATTATTCGTTTCACAATAGTATATTTTTTCATCTGATTTTTTAACTGGATTTATCGACAATATTGATAATTGAAAATCTTCATATTCTAATATTCTTATTTCTTTTGTTATATTGTAATAATCGAATTCCGGCTTTTCTAAAAATCCTCTATCAAATGGTGCTACAATACATGTCAATTCCAATTTTTCACCAATTAACACTTTTTTATTTGCAGATGGATCAATAATGCCAAATTTATCAGGTTTATCTATAAATAAAAATATATACATTTATATATAAATTCATTTTTGCATATATTTTTAACGTAATAATCATATTAAAATGATTGTATAATTAAATGTACTTACCAGATGATAAAATAAATGGAATAACAACATTATCGTATCCATAATCATTGGATACAATAAGTTCCAAATTTCTGGAGGTTATATTTGAAAACCTATCGATTGTAGTCATCATAAATGCGTATCTCAGTGTATTGAGATCAAAACTCTACATAGATGTTTAAAGAAAAAAAAAAAATGTCGATTAACGTTTATTTGAAAATATTGTATTTTTAAAATTTCAAATTTTTCTTTGTACACATTAAAAAAAAAAATTAATGTATAAATTGCAGTTCATTATTATGGATTAAATTTAAAGTAAAAAATTTAAATTCTAAATTCAATAATTTTTTTTTTTAATGAAATTTATCTTTAAAAATACAATATTTATATATATGCTGATTTATTATTTTACTTACTTTTTTATCTATAATTGATTGATTGTATGACCATGTTATATCTGAACTTGGGAATGTTTCAATCTCGCTGTAAATTTCTACTGTATTCTGTATATCGTATACTTTATCTATTTCCAATCTCAAGATATGAGGTTTTGCTATTCAAAAATGAAAATTATCATAAAACTAATATATTTATTTAGTTTTTTATCTTTTACCAAGTATTTAATGTACATTAAATATAAAGTTATATATATACTTTTATGATATCATATAATATTTATTTTATAAGCTATTATATATATAAGCAGCAATATTGATTATTTATAGAAATGTTGTTGTTTGGAAATTATTATAAAAGTTACCTTTAACGTTAATGTAGACCCAACGAATATTAGTCTTGCTTTGATTATAACTACCACATCCATACCATCCAGTATTACTAAATGCTGCTGTTATTTGTAACTTTATTGTATGAATTCCAAATTTCTTGTTTTTACATATATTTTCATTTAATTTTGGAGAGTTGAAGGAAAACTGAAAAAAAAAAATAATATATATATATTACCTATATATATTTCAAAATACTTTGATTGTTTAATAATTATAATCATTTTCTAGCAGTATTTTTTTTTTTTTTACAAAATCATCGATAGACCATGGAATATAATAAAACTCTATTGTTTGATCATGTTCGCATGTTAATTCAAGTGTTTCATATTCATTCAACTGAATATATGATACATCCGGTTTCATTGTTGGTTCATAACTGTATGACTCTGAAATTACATGAAATTTAGTTTTTTTTTTGTTTATATTTAAAATTAATAAAATAATAATTTAAAACTTTTTAAAATTTTATTCATTTTTTTTTTTTTTTTTTTCAAATAAAATCAAAAACTCACTTGTAACTTTAACATTAAAACCTTGTTTTTCAGTATAGTCATTTGATGTTATTCTACATTCATAATATCCAGTGTCATTTAATTGTATATTTTTTAAAATAAATCCTAATGAATGATTAAATATAACATTATATGTCTCATTAATTTTCTAAAAAAAAAAATATAAATATATAATAATAATTTAATTGATTTATATATTATTTAATAATTTTTTATGTTTACTATTTCATTTGCGTAGAGAGTCACTTGATATTCTGCTAATTTTGGTTGACATGGTATTATCAATGACTTGTTGGCATTAACAATAATTTCTTTGAAAGCATTGAGATGTACAAAAAAATGTCTTTTTGCTTAAAAATATCATCAATATTATAATTAATACAAAAGTAATATAGGAAAAATTCTTAAGTGAATTGAAAGAAAAAAAAATTAGATGGTACATCATTAACTTACGTTTTATGTTAACGTAGGTCCAACGTTTAAGATCATCTTTTCTGTATATAGTACTACAACCATACCAACCGGTATCACCATGTACTGCTTGATTTTTTTGAAACTTTATTGTGTAACTTCCATTTATCTGGTATTGACTTATTTTTGCAGTAACAAAATTATCCTATAAAAAAAAATAATTAAAAAAATAATAATTAATAGTCACTATTATGAATAAGTTGAAAAATCTTTACATCATATTTTTCAAAATAATCGCATCCAAATAATTCTGAAAAAGAAATTGGTTTTCTGATTTTTTGTAACTTTATTGTGTGAGTTTTATTTGAATTGTTTCTTATTTTATCTTCAGTTGACAATATACACTAGAAATAAAAAAAAAAAAAAAGAAAAATAGAATAAATTATAAAAAAAATCATTTTTTATTTTTTATAACTTACAAATTTCCAAGGTGATATATACCGCATTAATATCATTTTTGCTTTAGAACTGCATGTTATTGAAAGTTCATCATTTTCTTCCAACTCAATATATTGTTCTATTGAGTCAGCTATTGCATTGCTAAAATCTATTAAATTGATAAATGATAATTGATTAATTGGTGAATCAAAAAAATAGTAATTAAAAATTATTATTATTATAATTTATTAATGAAGTAAATAATGTTTGAGTTTAATTAAATTAATTGAAAAAAAAAAAAAAAAAAACCTTTACGTGTTAATGACTTAAAAAGAATAAAGCATGATATATTTAAGTTTTATATATACTTACAAGATGATATATTTTCATAATTAATGTAAGAATCATCTTCGACATGAACGTAGGCCCAACGTACATCTGTGTCATCGTATTTACCATGACCACAGCCGTACCATCCAGAATCATCATACATTACTGTTTGATTTATTCGTAATTCTATTTTATAAACTCCATTTTCCTCGGATTCATTTATATTGATAGTTGATGAATCGGGCTATATGTATAATAGTAATTGCGAAATTTTAACAATTATTAATTTTATATATTTATAATAATCATTATATAAAAAAAGTTACAAATATATAATTATAGATATATGTATACATATGATTATCATTTTTATATTTATATATATATCTTACATCTTTTGAATTTATTGAGTGGTGAAAAAATTTCATTTTCGATTCACTAACGCATGTTATTCGAAGTGTTTGATTTTCCTGTATGTGAATGCGTGATAAATCTGGTATCATTGATGGCATGGAATAAATATCAGATTCTGTAATCATATTGTAATGACTTATGTATATTATAATGACTTTTTAGATGTAATAAAAATTACCACACAAAAAAATCATTTAGTGTATCATAAAATACTTATCAGTACATATTAATTAAACAGTCAATAAAAATGTCAATGTTACATTAAAATTAATTGTAAAATTTTAGTGTGATTAAATAATAAAAAAAAATGCCTTGATAAAAGTATTATCAATAATATATTTTTTAGAATTGCACAAGTCAAATTTTTTATTTATATATCATAGATAATTTTAGTATTATTATTAATTATTATACCTGCATAAACCACCATAATTAGTAGTGAAAAAAAATACTTTTTACATAATAACCACTGCATTTTTTATGTATAAAATAACCAACATAACTGACTGTGAATACGTTATGATTTATGATGCTTATACACACTATTTTTTGAAATGATAATGTTCATTTCATTTCGACTGATTTTTATCACCGGATGTCACTGGTCTAACATCACATGAAAAAATTAACTTTTATCTATTCAACAAAGTCATGTGATTAAATTCATCTAATTTTTCTTTATTTTTATAAAATACAAGTGTCTTTTTATTCATATTAATTAAAATTATTTTTAAACAAAAAAAAAAATTAGTTTAATATTTATTCTAATCCACTACACAATATACTTGTCATTAAAATTCACTGAATTTTTTTACTATTAAATTTAATTTTCATTCAATAATTATAAACATATTTTATTTGTATTATAAATATTAGATTTTAATTATTAAATAATCTACTGTAAAATTTCGTACAAAATTTAAATTTATTTGCGCTCCTTTTTTTAAATGATTTTTTACCGGTATAAAAAATACCTAAAATACCGATGATAAACATCTATTTAAAAATGGCGTCTATAAAAACCCAGCTGGCGGTTAAATTCAAACAATACATAAATAAAAAACTTGTTTATAATTATTAAATTTCTATTCAACCAATTCTAATAAGCTTAAAACTATTTAAAAAACTATAATTAAAATCCAGCAATCAACGAAAATTAATTATAAACAAATTAATTAATTAATTCATATCAACTCGATGACATGTCATCATCATTGATCACTTTTTCTCCCCACCCTCACACACACCCACAAGCACCCATGTGTATGTGTGTAAACATGACACAGGGTTTCTCATTCCACAGTCCCGTTACATCAAAAAAAAAAAAATAATAATAAAAAAAATACAGAACCAAGGAAAGGGAAGGAAAAAAGAGAGAGGACATTTAGGTAAAAAAAAAGGAGTCATACTGATAAAGTGAAAGAATACACACAAGGTCGAACAAAGTCATATTGTTTTGTTCATATAAAATTACAAATAATAAAAAAAAAATTAAAGAAAAAGAAAATAATTAAATTGAGGCATCAACATATTGTGTGTTATCATCATCAAGCATGATTATCTGTTGTCATAAAAATATTCAGTGACACATAAAAAGTGACAAGCAATAGACAATTTTATTTCATTGTGTGTTGTGCCAGCAGTTGTCAATGTGATAATCCACATACAAGTAAATAATAATAATAATTATTAAAATTAATAATAAATAAATAAATAAAAAAATAGAGAAAGAGAGAGAGGAAAATCAAATGCTGAATCAAGTTAAATAGTGAATAACGAATAATAATATTTTTATTCATTCAGTTTAATCTTTGTGTGTTACACATATGTTGACGTATATTTATACATATTTGGTATGAATAATTATTTGCTGGTGTGTTTGATAAATCACAAAGTGGTATAGTTTAATTGTCAATACATAATTTGATGTTGGTGTGACTGATCATTGTAAATTGTTTTTGTTTATTTATTTTATTAACAAGTGTGTAAAAAATTAAATGGAAATTTGTTTTTAAATAAAAACATTGTGATGATGATGATGATGAATCATTAAATGTTTTTACATATTGCATTAATATTGGTCTAGAAATATTTATAACATGTTAACTTTAATATAAATTTTTTATTATCATTTATTTTATCTCTGTCAAATTACATGATTTGTATTTTTCTCTCTCTGGATATCTATCAAGCAACATATTTCCTAATTCAACATTACGTAAATTAATACATTGGCCGGTTCCAACACACAATATTATATTCAAGTTAAACGCGTTATGCAAATTGTGAAACTCAATAAGTGAGAGAACAACTTGTACATAATATATTTTTATTTTTTTTTTTTACATCAAAGAGATTTAGTAATATCTGTATATAATATATTTCATATATTCTTTGTCGTTCTCATGTAGATGTATTTTTATTTTTATTATTATTTAAAAATAATGACAATTGTTTTAAATAAATTTTATTTTTATTATCATTGACAGGCTGGCTGAATGTGATTGTGAAAAATAACAAAAAAAGAAGAAAAAATAAAAACATTTTGTTATGATTTTTATTGGCAAATGTGTTGGTTAAAAAAAAACAACAATTTATCAAATATTTGAGTGAATTATTGTTTGTTATTTTTGAGTTGATAAATAAATTAAAAAACAAGGTGAAAAATATATATATAAATTTAATTTAAAGTGATTAAAATAAAATTACATTAAAAATGCCACTTTTTGGTAAAAAAGATTCAAATAAAAAAATGAAAAAAGATGGAAAGGATGATAAATCATCATCTGTTGATGATAAATATACCCTCAAGGAATTATTGGGAACGTAAGTTAATTATTTATAAATTTATTTATTAATTAAATATTAATTTTTGTAATTAATAATTTAAATTACTGACAGCTGTTTGTCTTTAATATTGTCATAAAATTAAAATCAATTTAAAAAAAAAAGAAAATAAACTCATATTTCATTTATATTTTTTAATTATTTAAATTATTTATTATTTATTTATTGTTAATTAAACAATTTATTTATCTTTTAAATGTTTTTTTTTTTAGTTATTTTTCTTCTTTATTTCAACAAATTTTATCAACAAGTTTATTGCACAACTATAATTAAAAATATTATTAAATAAAATATTATTTAAATTATCAATTATTATTAATAATATTATTTATTATTTTTAATTAATTAATTATTATTTTTTAGAGGAGCATTTTCAGAGGTACGACTTGCTGAAAGTAAAGAAAATCCTGGTCAAATGTTTGCTGTTAAAATAATTGACAAAAAAGCATTAAAAGGAAAAGAAGATTCATTAGAAAATGAAATAAGAGTATTAAGAAGGTAACAATTATTAATAACAAATTAAAAAAAAATTTATAAACAAACATTTATTTATTTATTATAAACAAACAAACGTAAAGAAAATTTTAATTATTTTCTTTTTTTTTTTGTCTCTTTTTTTTTGTTTAAAAATTAATTATTAACAAAAAAAAAAAACAATAATATTGTTGATTAATAATTATAAATAATTAGCTTGCTGAGATCTTCATTTTTTTTTGTTATTAATATTCCTTTTGTTTGTTTAAATTAACAATATTTATATTTTTTTGTTAAACGTTTTTTATATATCAAACGTGATGATGATCGTTTGACTATTTAATTAATTATTACATATTAATAATATTAGATGACTTAATTTCAAGTGTACATTAACTTGAAGCTGAGTGTATATATATTTGCATGTTTATATTATATTTATTTATTTATATTATCTTCTTATTGCGCGCAGCTTATTTTTATATATATATTCCACTCAATGCAAGTACTTATCGCGTCTCGCATATATAAATATTTTATAAACCATATTACAACGTTTATTTAAAAATATATATTTATGTCAAATAATATTCAACAAATATATATCATTTATTTAAATATAGGTATATGTTTTTGAGTCAACAAATTAATGTTTATTTTTAGATGCCAGCTGACAAGTTATGGCCAAAAAAACAAAACTTTATAAATTATTTTTTATATTGTTGTATTTTTTTTTAAGGCAAATTGAGCTGATTTATTTACCAAGGATTATTCATTTATTAAAAATGAATTTTATTATTTTTTTTTAAATAAAATAGGTGACACTGATAGACACTCATTCATTGAACATCACGAGTATATTTTTTTTTTTTAAATTTAATAAAAACAACTTGTCAATTTATTTTTTCAATCAATGTTATCTCAATTTTCCCTCGGTCAATAACATTCGCTGTTACAAAAATAATTGGTTGAGTAAAAAGTAAAGTTAAAAAATTTTTTATTTAAATTGTTTTATGTAATTTTGTATGGTGTTATTGTTAATTCGTAGGTTCAGTGAAACAGTGACACCACATAGTGTTGATGGATCCATCAAGTCGGATAGTAGTGGCGAAAGAGGATGGTAAGTCTGGGCCCAATTAAACACGGGAACCAACTGCCTATACCACCCTTTTTATCATTAAAAAAAAATATCATAAATTTGCCACGATCATCTTCATAAAAACCAGCAATTTTCGTATTTTTTTTTTATTCAAATAGCACTTGTTTATACACACAATAAAATTAGCCAAAAAAAAAAAAACTGAAAATTTAAATAATTCCATCAAATAAATTATATTAAATATATTTTTACATAAAAAATAATAACATCAATTGGGAATACTAAAATAAATTCATCTTAAATTTCAAACCACTGATCATCTTGAATAAAATAAAAATAAAAATAAATTTAGGTAATTTATTTTTATTTAACTATAAATTGAATTAATTATCGATTTACACTTGATGCGTTGAATAAAATTTTCATTATATCAAGAACAATGTCACTCGACCACCTGCTGATAACAGCTATCGATATATATACCTATAAAATTTTAAATTGATATTAATTAAGTAAATAATAGTATACATATTATGTTACGATGACATTATAATGACATAATAATAATGTGCGAGATGCAATATCCTTTTCCACAGCTGTCTTTAATGCAATATAATAATAAAATTGCATTTATCTTTTTCATAAATATTATAGACATTTATAATGCTTTTGTCTTGATGCACTTTGCACGATCCCTATTTTTATTTTCTATCACTTTTTTTTATTATTATTAATTCCCTCTTGATATTTTATTATTTCTTTTTTGATGTAATTATTTTATATATTTATAATAATTGTATATTTATTTTAAATTATCAAGTGTGCTTGTTTGTGTATTTTATTATAATTATAATAAATTAATTAACACACAATATTATTGCCTTAAAATACAATTAACAAAAAGTAATTTTTATAATTTAAAAAATATTGTAATTAATGATAATTGTTGCAGGTTGAAACATCCAAATATTGTACAATTGTTGGAGACATTTGAGGACAAACACAAGGTCTATTTGATAATGGAATTGTAAGTTAAGAAAAAAAAATAATTAATTAATTTTTTGATGATTAATTTTGTGATAATATGTATTTACAGAGTAACTGGTGGTGAATTATTTGATAGAATTGTTGAAAAAGGTTCTTATACTGAAAAAGATGCATCAGGATTGATAAGACAAGTTTTAGAAGCTGTTGATTATATGCATGAACAAGGAGTTGTTCATCGTGATTTAAAACCAGAAAATTTACTTTATTATAGTACAGATGAAGATAGTAAAATAATGATAAGTGATTTTGGTCTTTCAAAAATGGAAGATTCAGGAATAATGGCAACTGCTTGTGGAACACCTGGATATGTTGGTGGGTCATTTATTTATTTGATTAAATTATTTAAAAAAATTAAAGATTGTAGATATTATTTTTTATTTCGAAATAGATCAATTAAATTTAAATTAAAAGTTGAAAGCCTTGAAAAATAAATTATATATAATTTTAGGTAATTAAATTCAAATTAAATTAATATAATTTTTCATGATTTTATGTAGTTTATTGTTGGCTCGAGAAAGGTACTCAAGTATCAAGTGTTATGTAGCCTTGAAAATTAATTATAAAATTTTGAAAGTATTGGCTTATTTAATTAAAAAGAAAAACAATAAATGTTACGTTTTTTTTTTTAATTTTTTTTATGTATTGTAGCCAAAAGACGTGGGTGATTTAATTATATAATAAAATTTTATTATTTTTCTAATTTAATTTCGTGTAGAGAACAAATAATCAAATAAATATTTCAAATTTTTTCATAAAAACTTTTGATAAATAGTTACAAGCTTTGGGTAATTGTTAAAAATATTTCAAACAATTTTTCGAATATAAATTTAAATAAATTTTACATATTTAATATTTTTTTATTTTTTTTATTTATAAAATCTAGTTGAAATTTGGTAATATAATTGAAATAAAAATAATAAATTTTCAACACTTTACAATTTAATTTTAATATTAAAAAAAAAGTAATAAAAAATTGGAAATTATTTAAAATATTTAGAAATTCTAATTCTAATTTTTATATGAAAAAAAAAATAATAAAAAATTTATTCATTTATAATATATTTCTATCATAAATTTAATCGAAATGTCATAAATATTTCGTGTCACATTTTTTGTCAATGATAAATGTGATAAAAGGGAAAAAAAAAAAAACGAAAATAATAATTGATAAATATATTTTTCAGCCCCTGAAGTGTTGGCACAAAGACCATATGGAAAAGCAGTTGATGTCTGGAGCATAGGTGTCATATCCTACATTCTTTTGTGTGGCTATCCACCTTTTTATGATGAAAATGATGCCAATCTATTTGCCCAGATTTTGAAAGGNTAAAAAAAAAAAATAATAAAAAAAACATTTGCCTTTTTTTGTAAGTAATAAATATGGTATATAAATTGCGTTATATTATTTATTTTTTTAGGTTTTTTTTTTTTTTATATATATATTTTGTTAAATTACTTATTTTGGTTGTTTATGTTGACATATCTAAGTTGATTGAATTATAAACTGTGTCTTGAGTTGACCAACACAAGTCTTCGATAAAAAATTTGTCCCAGTGAAAGCTAACCAGATTGTTGCAGGTGAGTTTGAATTCGATTCACCTTATTGGGACGACATAAGTGATTCAGCCAAGGATTTTATTCACAAACTCATGTGCGTTAATGTTGAGAAGAGATACACTTGCAAACAGGCACTCGCACATCCCTGGTAAATTATTCATAATGCATTTATTATTATATTTTATTTTAATGGGTCGAGTTGATATTCATTCAAGTATTTATATTTTATATATATATTCAAAATTTTATTATTATATTTTTCCTCTTATTAACAATATAACAATTTTATTAAATTTATTTTTGATAAATAAAACATTAAAATTTCTACTTTTTTTTTTTCATTTAAAATTTATAAATAATTATAAAATAATTAAAATAATGTTTTTAATTATTTTCAAAATAATTAAATTAATTGGTTTGAATTAATTAACAATATTTAAAAATCAAATTCATTAAATCATTTATTTTTTACATAAAAAAACAAAGAAATTTATAGAAAAAAAAATAATACAACAATTTTTACATTTTAATTTTAAAAATAATTATTAAAAAATTATTTTATATTTATATTATAAATAAAATCAATGTTTTTAATTACTTCACAATAATTAAAAATTAAATTAATTAAATAATGATTATTTATTGACATTTTTTAACATTTAACAATAAATTAATTTAATTTCAAAATCAAAATTATTCATTTACTTAACCAATGTTTAATTTTAAAAAATTAATAATCAATCGACCCTAAAATTAAATAAATAATTTATAAATTCAATTATTGAAAAAAAATAAAAAAAATTTTAGGATATCTGGAAATGCAGCAAGCGATAAAAATATCCATGGTACGGTATCGGAACAACTTAAAAAGAATTTTGCCAAATCAAGGTGGAAGGTTAGTATTAAATTTACAATTACATATGAGCTGATATTCGGCTATCTTTACTCGTACAGGCACCATAGGAAAGTCTCCCTGTTGTATCATGGTTCCAGCAAGCTTACCATGCAGCCACGGTGATTCGTCAGATGCAGAGATTGGCATTGAACAGCGGTCATCAACAGCCATCGAGCCAGATGTCACAACAACATCAACAACAACGACAACAGCAACAACTAGGAACATCAGGCCACCCCTCTACAGGCAGCCAAATGGCATCGCAGTCGCAACAACAACAACAACAGCAACAACAGCAACAAAACAATCGCCATCGGTCATCGAATCCAAACAACTGCAATTGAAAAAAATACTTGAACCTTCAACAGTTGTAACAAATAATAATAATAATAATATACCTAATGCTTCTTGCTCATCACAAATGTACTTTCGTCACAAGCGTTTTAAGCTTCCTTGGGATAATACACGTTCTGCACTATCAACATTATTATTTCGTAAAAATAATACTGGTTATCCAGTTAGAAAACAACATAAACACAAAAAATCGTGAATCTCATTTTTAATTATATTATAATATATATATACTGTGTATTTTTCTCTCTATATAAAATTGATATTAATTATATTTTTTTTATTTTTATTTTTTCGTTTAAATTGTTTATTGTTCATCAACATTCCCTTAGATTCAATATTACGAACAATACAACGACATATCTCTGTAATTATAAAATAATTTTTATTTTTATTTTTCGTTATTCATGAAAAAATACGAAAAATTTTTTTTTTTTTTAAATAGTAAGAGTAGAGTTACTGATATTTTTGGATCAATTTTGAGTTTGTTTCCAAGTAAACGATATGATAATGTAAAAAAAAAAAAAAATGAAACTGATAAATGACAGCTCACCAGTAAATTTAAGATATTTTTTGAAACAATTAAAATGTGGTAAATAAAACAGAGAAAAAAAATGCAAAAAAAAACTTTAAAATATAAAATTTAAAAAAAAAAAAATTTAAAAAACTATTAAAGGGTATATAGTAATGTAATTTATGATAATTATCATGTCCCAATTTGGGTTTATTATGCACAAGCATATGCTTGTTGATAAAACAAGAAAAAAAAAAAATATATATATTAATAAAGTTTGTCGATGAAATGTTGATCAGACAAAATAAAATTGATTATTTGTGCTTCGTATAATTACTTAAAATATTTTATGCTGATATTTATATGAAAAATTGTATGTACAATGCACTATACTTATAAATAGTCATTACTATAATTATTATAATTACAAACATGAAAGAAAAAAAAATGAACTTGATGCCAAGATAATTTAAAAATATTGCACATTAAATTTTTAAATAAATTCTGTTAATTGAAAATAATGAAAATAATATTTTTCCTGTTTATTAATATTATTTAAATAAATAATATAATTATTTTTTTAAATTGCACATGCCTATGTAAATAGTGCCAGATATATTTTCCTTTTTTTTTTTTATCTAAAATCAATTTAAACAGAAATAAAAAAATATTAGCAAGCAAGTTGTGAAAGAATGATTGTGTTTCTATAAAATAATCCAAATATATGACACAAATTAATTGTATGTAATTTTTATTAATAACTTAATCTAAAATTGTTTATTTTTTTTTTTTTTTAATTATTGTTCAAATTATAATAATTGAGTCAAAAAATAAATATATATATATTTAATTATGTGAATTTTTTCAGCGGTCCGTCCGACCATTGGCCATTGTTAATTTAAAAATAATAAAATTAAAAAAGTGTAAACAACAATGTATAATAAATCAGATAATTTATTCGAAAATAATTATCAATAATTTTTTTGGTTCAAATGAAATAAATATAATAATAATGAAAATAATAATTATTTTTTATTTTTAAAATTCATCATTGCTACATGTGTGTTAATTGCTGTATATGTGGGTTAATTAATTAATAAGAAAATTTTTTTTTTTTATATATACAATTTGCAGGAGTGATAAGAAAGATTTATCAAATCATTATAATTTTTTTTTTCATCATAATACTTATTCTGGAAAAATGCAATTTTTTTTTTTTTAACTGTCCAGTATATCACAAATATTAATTGGTACAAGAAATTGATGGTCTATTTTATTGATGGTCTATTTACCACACTGCACTCTATATTTTATCTAAATGACAATATCATTAAAAATTTACAAATATTTTTTTTAAATTTAAAGCTAAATTATTAAAGCTAAGCGTTAAATTTATTTTCATTTTTTTTTTATAAAAAAATAATTCGTATGATAATGATTATTTAAAAACAATGATAAATTTCATGGTCATGAAAACGAAAAATAAACAACAATTATTTTTATCAACATTTAAAAAAAAAAAAATTCATAACTTTATTTACGATATTTTTAAAAAATTTAATATTCTTCGTTATAATTAGTTATTTTAATTATTATATAAAATATATTATAATATATTTTTAATAAACTTTTCAATATGAAGAAGAAAAGTGGTTAATTATTTTTGAAAATAAATGAATATCAACTATTTTAATTTTTTGTCAATGAATTGAAAAATGATAAATTACATAATTAACCATTTTTTTCCTTCATATTAAAAAGAATATATTGAAATATAGAAATTAAAATAAATATATAAATATCGATTAATATAACATTTTTTTTAAATATTGAAAATAAAGTTTTGTATTTTGTTTTTTTTTTTTCATAACAATGTTGATAAAAAAAATTGTTGAGCCCGATATCTATATCAATAATTGTCATATACTTGTATGAAAAAAAAGTGATGAATAAAAACTGCCGTATAGTTGTTTATTTTTTTTTTTTTTTATCATATAATTTGTTTTTGTGACATTGGGTATAAAATAAGGTACATTTTATCATTAATCGTTACTTCATGTTTTATTCAAGTTTATCAACATGTTAAATATTTATAAATTCTTTGTTTTTTTTTCGATAAATATCTTCATTGCAAATGGCGAATTATCTGAAGAAACAAAAAAAGTAAGTATTTTAATTATTGAAAAAAAAAAAAAATATTTTCAATCTGTCTATTAATATCATTGTAATTATAATAAATTTTTTTCTATCTGTTTTTTTATTTTTAGAATATAAAATTTATTTGTGGCGAGGCAGTTATATCCGGTGGACGCTCCGGACACATCGATGGACCTGAGAATCTCATGGAAGGTCTTGAAGGAAAAGAAGCATTTCATAAAAATTTTACACTCCAAAAACCCATAAAAAAAGAGGATAATTTGACAGTATGTATAATAATTTAGCTTTAAATGTAGAAAAAGTATTTGAAAAATTTAAATAACATTGTTATTTAGATAGAATATCCACTGGTGTGTGGTTCAGTAACCCATTATTTTCCTCCAACACCTAATATTTGTGATATACTAGACTCTCAATCTGATGATGACGAAACAAATTTATATAAAGCTTTTATTGATCTTCTGGGATTTAATGTGTCCTCCAGTTGTCCAATACCAGAAGTAATTATATACATATTTATCTAATTTAAATTATATAATAGTATATTTATCAAAATGTTTCTTTATATATAATTTTATAATATCTCAATTACAGGGTACATACCGATTGAAACAACAAAATGATTTTAATCCGCGGCTTAGCGATTTTTTTGGATCAAAGTGCAGTGAAACTGATAGACTCGATGGCAGTTATGGATCATTGAGCGTAGATATAATAGACGGAGATTATCCGATTATGATCACTGGGTGGCGTCAAATAAAACTGAATGACACAGATAATTGTTACGCTTACGATTCGGTGACTGCGTGGATCTTGTACACAGAACTAGATTTAAGTACAAGAAACAAATATACGGGAGAGAGCGAATATCGTTATCCATCATGGAGCTCGCGTATGTGATGAATAATTCAATAATTCAATAAATAAATGAATAAATAAATACGTATAAATATCTGATAATTTTTCAATGTAACTTTTTACCAATTTAAAAAAATAAGGGTTTATATACATTGTATATAAATTGGGTATATCGGAACTCAGACCCAAGGCATTTCGTGGTAAGGGTCATGGATTATTACGGATTATGGCTTTTTGTCGTATTCGTAAATATTATTTTTATCAACATTTTTTATAAAAAGAAAATAAAAAATTTATAAAAAAAAAAAAAATTTAGAAAAAAGAAATATTGAAAAAAAAAAAAATATTCATATGGAGACATCATGATGATGTTTGTCATAGTCACTTTTCGTGTTTTATTTTTTTTGCTATGAAATTGAAATTAAAGTTTTGTATTTTGTTTTTTTTTTTTTTTTTTTTCATA
>MKYW01000010.1:1267288-1278859 GCA_015776835.1 Aphidius ervi | reverse complement strand
ATATAGAAATTAAAATAAATATATAAATATCGATTAATATAACATTTTTTTTAAATATTGAAAATAAAGTTTTGTATTTTGTTTTTTTTTTTTCATAACAATGTTGATAAAAATAATTGTTGAGCCCGATATCTATTCAATAATTGTCATATACTTGTATGAAAAAAAAGTGATGAATAAAAACTGCCGTATAGTTGTTTATTTTTTTTTTTTTTTATCATATAATTTGTTTTTGTGACATTGGGTATAAAATAAGGTACATTTTATCATTAATCGTTACTTCATGTTTTATTCAAGTTTATCAACATGTTAAATATTTATAAATTCTTTGTTTTTTTTTCGATAAATATCTTCATTGCAAATGGCGAATTATCTGAAGAAATAAAAAAAGTAAGTATTTTAATTTAAAAAAAAAAAAAAAAATTTTAATGTATCTATTAATATCATTGTAATTATAATAAATTTTTTTCTATTTGTTTTTCTATTTTAAGAATATAAAATTTGTTTGTGGTGATGCAGTTATATCTGGTGAACGATCCGGACACCTTGATGGACCTGGGAACCTCAGATACGCTTTTGATAATCAAAGTGTTTCTTTACCTAGAAATTTTACACTCAAAAAACCCATAAAAAAAGAGGATAATTTGACAGTGCGTATTATAATTCAGCTTAAAATTAGGAAAAATATTTTCAAGTTTTTAATAATAATATTGTTATTTAGATAGAACATTCAGTGAAGTGTGGTCTTCACTTTCATCCTTTTCCTTCATCACCTAATATTTGTGATATACTGGACTCTCAATCTGATGATGACAAAACAAATTTATATAAAGCTTTAATTGATCTTCTGGGATTTAATGTGTCCTCCACTTGTCCAATACCAACAGTAATTATTTATTATATACATGTATTTATCTTATTTATAAACTACAATAGTAGATACGCAATTATTAAAACATTTCTTTATATAATTTTATTATATCATCTAATTGCAGGGTACTTACAAACTGAAACAACAAAATGATTATAATCCGTGGTTTAGTGACCTTTTTGGATCACTGTGCAGTGAGACTGATACAATCGAGGCTTATGATATCGATGGCAATTATGGATTATTGCATGTTGATATAATGGACGGAGATTATCCGATTATGATCACTGCGTTCATTCAAATAAAACTGAATGACACAGATAATTGTATCGCTTACGGTTCGGTGATGTCAGAGGCCATTTATTCAAATTTCGTTGCACAAGTAGGGAAACGAGAATAACTAACGTGCCTATATATAAGCGACATAGAGCAAACCCCTTACCCTCCCAAATCTGTACGCTTTTATTTTAATATAAGATAAAAACATTCTGTTCTGTATTGATCCCATAATCCAATATCAAGCTTTTTAATAAAAATAAAATCGAAATTTTTAGACTTATACTTTTATTTAAACATATAACATCAAATTAAGAAGTTTGTGTTTTTGCTGAAATTTCTTCAAAACTCCAGAGCAATCTTACAACTTTAGAAAAATTAAGATTTAGGTTTTCAAAGTCCAGATCAATATTGACAACGTTATAAAATAAAATTCAGCAAGGTAATAGATAGTGGATGGAGATTATCCGATTATGACGAGTACGTTCCATCAAATAAAACTGAATCACATAGATAATTGTATACTATTCTTGGTTCGATATTTGCATATTCCTTGTATGGAAATTTGATTGAACAATCAATTTATCCATAATTACCATTCTTATATGAAAAAAAAACCATCCATATATTGGCGCATTAAAGATAATTATTATTCATTATATTTATTTATTATTATTTTGCTTTTGTTTCTTTTTATAAACAATTTAGTTATACTGGTACATACTATATATGTATAACTACATATCGTTTCATTTACTTTAAAAATTTAAAAGAAAAATATATTAGAAAATTGAAAAATCTAAATATTTTCATGTAATCCATATTCTTCTACTTAATTATTCAACATGAGAAACATGCATCATTAACGAATTATATAATTCAAAGAAAAACAGCTACGGTATAGTGTTTATTATTACTTTTGAAAAACCTATTTTGAATTTGTTATTTTCAATGCATATATGAGTGTTTTTTTTTTCATATAAGTATATGATAATTATTGATAAATTTCAGGGTCAACAATTATTCTTATCAACATTTTTATGAAAAAAAAAAAAGACATTACACATAGGTATATATTCATTTATTTTCTAAAATAATTATTACAATTTTATGGAAAAAAAAATAAAACACAAAAAGTAGCTATGAAAAACTCATCGTATGTTTCTATATAAAATTTTAATTGCTATCATCATCATAATACTCATTCTGGAAATTTTTATTTTTTGGAGTGTGTAATTTTTCATCATTGGTTTAATACTTTTATTTATCCCTCAAAAAAAAAAAAAAAAAATTTATAACTTTATTTTCAATTTTTTTTTAAATTTTATATTGTTCGTTATAATTAGTTATTGTTTTAATTATTATATAAAATATATTATAAATTATATTTAATAATTAATATTCAATTTTTTGATATATGAAAAAGAAAAGTATTAATCATTTTAGAAAATAAATGAATATTAACTATTCCAATTTTTTGTCAATAAATTGAAAAACGATAAATTACATAATTAACCATTTTTTCTTCATATTGAAAAGTTTTTTAAATATATATATTATAATTTATAATATATTTTATATTGTTACGTCTTGGTATAAATAATAATTAATAATCAATAATAAATAATAAATTAACAAATTCAATAGATGTCGAGCAAGCAATAAAATTTTTCTTTTTTATAATAAATTATTTATTTTTATTTTCACACGGAATAAAAATCCATATTTTGCATTTTTTATAAAACAATTTATTTTTATAATTTTTATATAAAATTTGGGTAAGCAGTTTTCAAAGTCACCTCTGCAACGCGAGATGCCACATCCGTTGAAGTTGCTAAATTATTATTTATTAAATGTTTAAACAATTACAATATGCTGACTACTATGGGAACCATTGTATTTCATTGGTGCAAGAAATGGCACCACTTTTCATCCCTACCTAATAATTAAATTTTATGGGAATAATTTTATTTTTAATTTTAAGGAGCGTCACTCTCGTGATAACTTTTATTCGGCCAACATCTAACTAAATTTAAAATCATTCTAATTTTATTTGAATTAAATACTTAATAAAATTTCATAAATTTATAATAAAAATTATTGATCATTTTAATTGATAAAAATATAAATAAAATAAATTTAATTCATTTAAAGAAATTAATAACAAATAAATAATATTATCAGTACATTAAAACTTAATTAAATAACTGTGACAAATAATTATTCCTTCAAATTTTACCCTTCCTAAATCCTAACATTTACTGTGAATTTCTCCGGGGTGTTATTTTTCTGTGCTACGAGTTGTGTTACCTATTGGATTATTCGAAAATTTTCAACATCATCAGGCGACCATCCGGATTGACACGCTCTCAACAAATTACTTTTGGATAAACCACAATAAACAAGGTAGAATCTACAAAATTTACACATTCCCTCCTAACCCGTTACCCTGTAGGGAATAACAAAATACGAGGATTTTAAATAAAACGTTAAATATCAGGTTGATTGAATTAAATTATTCCTAATAAATTATATTATTATTTTTCAAGTTCAATATTCTTCTTTTCTTTTGTTATTTCATAGACTAATTTAATTAAATCAACCTGGTACGTAACAATATAATAATTGAAACGAATAATTAACAAACAATATAAAATTTTTAAAAAATATTAAAAATAAGTTTATGTATTTTTTTTTTTTAAATAATATTGTTGATAAAAATAATTGTTGACCCTGAAATTTATAAATAATTATCATCCTTATGAAAAAAAAACATTCTTATACGCATTGAAAATGTAAACTTGAAAATAGGGTTATTAAAATTCATAATAAAAACTATCGTAGTTGTTAACTTTTTTTTTTTTTTTATCATATAATTAATTTTTCTGACATTGGGTATAAAATGAGGTACATTTTTTATTAATCGTTACTTTATGAATTATCGAAGTTTACCAACATGTTGAAAATTTATTTATTCTTTGTTTTATTTGCCATCACTATATTCATGACAAATAGTGAATTAAGCGAAGAAATAAAAAAAGTAAGTATATTAATTATCGAAAAGAGATATATTTTTTTATTTATAATTTTTTTCTATCTTTTTCCCTATTTTTAGAATATAAAATTTGTTTGTGGTGAGGCAATTGTAATTGGTGGTGGCTCTGGACACATCGATGGACCTGGTGACTTCATGAAAGCTATGGCAGAATATCCATACCCCATAAATTTTACAGTTAAAAAACCCATAAAAAAAGAGGATAATGTGACAGTATGTATATAATAATTTAACTTTAAATTTTGGAAAAGAATTTGCAAATTTTTAATAATATTATTATTTAGATGATATACAGTGGGCAGTGTGGTGTCCGAATGTTTGATTTTCCTGAACCAATGAATATTTGTGATACAATGGACTCTCAATCTGATGATGACAAAAAAAATTTATGTAAAGCTTTCCTTGATCTTCTGGGATTTAATGTGACCAGTTGTCCAATACCAGAAGTAATTTTACATACATATTTATCTTATTTAAATTATATAATAGTATATTTATTAAAATATTTCTTTATACATATACCTTTATATAATATCGCAATTACAGGGTACATACACATTGAAACAACAAAATGATTTTAATCCGTGGCTTAGCGATTTTTTTGGATCAGAGTGCAGTAAGTATGATCTTACTAGCAATTATGGATCACTGACGTTTCACCTGATAGACGGAAATGATTTGTCAATGATTCCATCGTGGCATCAAATACAACTGAATGGCACAGATAATTGTTCCGCACTTGGTTCGATTATTAAAAAAAGCGTCCCAGATACATTCAATCCAGATGGGGAATTCTTCGAAGAAGTAAAAAAAGTAAGTATTAATTATCGAAAAAAAAAAAAATATTTTTCTATCTGTTTTTCTATTTTTAGAATATGAAATTTGTTTGTGGTGAGGCAATTGTCATTGGTGGTGGCTCTGGACACATCGATGGACCTGGTGACTTCATGAAAGCTCTTGAAAAATTTCCACGACCTATAAATTTTACAGTTAAAAAACCCATAACAAAAGAGGATAATTTCATAGTATGTATATAATAATTTAGCTTTAAACTTAAAATAAAAATATTTCCAAATTTTTAATAATAATAATATTGTTATTTAGATGATATACGGAGGGCAGTGTGGTGTCCGAATGTTTAATTCTCCTGAACCAATGAATATTTGTGATACAATGGACTCTCAATCTGATGATGACAAAACAAATTTATATAAAGCTTTGATTGATCTTCTGGGATTTAGTGTGTCCAAATGTCCAATACCAGAAGTAATTATATATATACGTATTTATCTTATTCATAAATTATAATAGTATATTTATTTAAATATTTCTTTGTAATTTATAATTTTATTATACCCTAATTACAGGGTACTTACACACTGAAACAAAAAAATGATTTTAATCCATGGCTTAGCGATTTTCTGGTAGAAGAGTGCAATAATAATTTGCAAAATCGTGACCATCTCACTAATCTATTTGGAGGAGTGTTCCTCAATCTGATGAAAGGAAATCATTCGTATATGACGCCAATGTGGCATAAAATACAACTGAATGGCACAGATAATTGTACCGTTCTTGGTTCGGTTATGGGAAACGGTACGGCAATACAACTTGCCCATTACCTAAGTCTTTAAGATAATTTTTAATGTTTAAGTAATTACATGTATTTATTAAAACTTAATGTAATTATGTATCAATATACATGTGGTAATTTTTATGATAATTATTTATTGTATTATTATTGCAAGTAGCCCAAAAAAATGAAATGTCAAGGGCAACTTTATAATAATAAATAAATAAATAAATAATTAAAAAATTGTGTTTTTTTTTTTGTTCAAATGAAATAAATATAATAATAATAAAAATAATAATTATTTTTTATTTTTAAAATTCATCATTGCTACATGTGTGTGTGTGTGTGTATATGTGGATTAATTAATTAATAATAAAATATTTTTTTTTTTATATATACAATTTTTAGAAGTGATAAAAACATTTGTAANTTTTTTTGAGTGTGTACATGTAATTGCGTGCTTGCACATTTAAAAAAAATAATAGACATTTTTTTTTTTTTTACAGAAAAATAAATGTTAATATATTGTTTATATAAAAAGATGTTTAATAAATTTTTGTTTTGTTTATGCATCATATGCTGCCAATGCTTCTTGTAATTTAGTAACAATATTTTGATAAAAAATAATTTGTTCACGTAAATGATTTTGCATCATTGGTTTAATATGCATTTCTCTTTCAGTTTGAAAATATGATTCTTCAGCAATTAATGTACGTGCAATAATATCAGTACGTTTTGATAATTCACGATGTTGTTGTAATTCCATTTTATGTTCAGTAACTAAACGTTCACAATCTTTTTTTTTTTGTACAGCACTTTTATGTATATTAATAATATCTGGAAATGCACCAATAATACCACGATAAATATGAAATTTATGTGCCAATGGTTCCCAATCATATTTTGGTTGTTCATCATATAATTTACCAATGTCATTGTAAGCATCACCAGTCAGTTTCAATGCTAATGTCAATTGATTTCTACTACATGCATCACCCTCAAGTGCATGTCCCAATAATGTAAATGATTGTCCAATTTTTTGATATTCACGTTTATATAAACTTTGATGTTTTTTACCTTGATCCATAGCCATTGCCATGAAACTTTTAACAACTGGATCAAGTCCATTAATAAATTTTGTAAATGTATCAATTTGTATTTCAGTTTTAATAACATCAATTTGTGTATCTGAACATTGTACAGCATTAAAATAATTAAAACCAAGTAATTCATCTTTTTCAGCTAATCTTTTACCAGCTTTCCAACGTTTTTCATCAGTACATGTTATAAAATGTTCCCAAACACGACTTTTTGATAATACTGGATGACGACAAACATAATCAACAAATTCTTGTAACTGTGTTCTACGATGTTCAATAAATTGTTCTTCATATCTACCAGATATTTGTTTATCTGGTAATGGTGGTATTGCAATAAAACAATATTTTTCTTCTAATCTATCATGTAACCAATCAAAATGTTTATATCTACGTGATACTTGTATATTATTAAATGTTGATGTTAATTGATAAACAATAAAACTTTTTAAACCTTTTAATTTTGATTCTTTTTTAGGTGATGTTACAACACATTTATAATTTTCACCAGTTGATAACCATGAATATCTACCATCTTCATGTTCTTCAATAAATATTTTATCATAATCTGGTACAATTATTGTTTTAACACCAAGTAAAAAACTATCCTCACCAGATTTAATTAGTGTTGAAAATTTTTTATCTTTCTTTGGTATATTTGGTATATTTTTATCTGGTGCTATTGAATGACTTGCAACAGACATATTATCTGAATAATCATTATTATATCCAGTATTTGATGCTATTGTTGTAGCATAATTTTTTGGTACATATGCTTGTGTTTGTCCAATTTCAGAATCATCATCCCAATCATCATCCCAATAATCAGTACTACTACTTTGTACAATTGTCGATGATGTTGTTGCTGCTGCTGCTGCTGCTGTTTGTGTATTTACAATTGATGATGTTGCTGCTGTATTTATTTGTTGTTGATTATCACAAAGTTGAACATAAGCAGCTGGAAATAGCCCTGAGCTACCAGATTGATTGTAACCTTCACACCAACCATCACCAACATTATCACGTGATACAGTCAATATTTCACCAGCAGTTATTGACAATTCAGCTGTTCCTGGCTCACCAGAAAAATCATAAACAGCTGTTACCTATTAAAAAACATAGCATAATTAATTATCATTTAATTTTAAATGTTTTATTTTCAATATTACCTGTTGTCCTTCCATTTTCTTTTTAATTTATCGACGTAGCAGCAATGATATTCAAAATAAAAAATATACTATGACCAACTATGACGATTATTTGATATAATAATAATGATAAATTCCAATGATATGAGTCAACTATTTTGTGGCTTCTGTTTTAATTATTATCATTAATTTTTTTTTAATATCAATTGATATTTTTTACACAGCATTTGTTCTGTTTTAATGATAATAAATGTAAATTAATTAATTAAATATTTTAATAATTAATTAGTGTATTTTAATTGATGTAATTTTAATAAACAAATATATTTTAATTATGAATACTTACATTGTGTACGTTGATTATTATTTAGTATCAATAAAAAAAATATATATTCATCTATGATTAATTTCATGTACCAGTTGAATGCACTGAGCTGTCACTTATTTGGAGTAAATAGCTTGAGTGTTTTTATTTTATTTAATTTAATGTTTATAATAAAAACATTTGTTTATAATTATTAACTTGACAAGTATATTGTTTAAAATTAAAAAACCATTGTTGATTGTTTTTTTTATTTTTATTTGTTGCTGTTTTTTGTATTATTGTTAATTTTTNTTTCGTTCATTTTTGGTTTTTTTTTTTTTTTTTTTTTTTTTTTTTTGGAGCCAACAAAGGCGGCGACGTCGGCACGAGCAATTTATATTTGTGTATGTGTTAATTCGTGTATACACATACGAAGAGTTTATCATGTATTTGTTAGACAGCTGGCTGGCTTTGATGAAAGCGACACTCGACAGACAACACACAGACACAGAGACACACGTTGTATTTTGTTGAATGCTGTAGACCTGTACACATGTCGTTAAAGTTCAGAGCAAAAATTAAGCAAAAAACGTTTTTTAAAAAATACAAGGATACATACACCACGTGGCAGGTGACACTTGGTGAATTTTGTTGAACCAACCTTTACACAGTAGCTTCATAGACTTCGCTAGACATTATATTTAACAGAAAACAATTGAGCAAAATTTAGTGAGGTTAAACACCAGTTGTTGGATCCACATGTGTTGAAAAAAAAAACAACAAACATTATAGAGTTCAATCAATTAATCATTATTCCATTAAATTCTTTGAATTTATTTGCAAGTTTATAATAATTTATTAATTATTTAAATAAAATTAACTCGAAAATATGGTTCTTGATGAGTATGATCTTGTGGAGGATTTAAAAAAAAGCGTTTTAAATATGCAGGAAGGAGTAAGTTTAAAATTGTTTTTATTACATTAAGATACCAAGTGAATTATAGTTGATTAATTGCAAAGCTTTTTAGCTCATGTAATTGTTTATTGTTAATTGAATTAATTTTTTTTTTTTGTTATAGGTAACCTCTTTTTTAAGCAGAATAAATCTACATGCAGTAATAACAAAACGTATGATTGAAGATACTGAAAAAATTGTTCAAGAATACTTGTTGGAACCTCGTCTAACAAAAAGAGACAAAATATTAGAAAAATATCATAAAAAGCTTATGATTAAATTGAATTCTATGTTTCACGATCGACCACACCTAAAAGAAAGTAAGAAAAATAAAAAACAGTATAATTTTTAAATGATAAATAATGATAAATATTTGTATTAATCCTAAAATATTTAATTAATTTTTCAGTATGTCAACAAAAAGATAATCAACTTGTTCTTTCTTGCTTTACTAAATATGATTTTGAGGCTGTATCACAAACAGATAATTATGATACAAAATTAAATGATATAAAATGTGTATTTCGTTGTTGTGGTCACAATTTAACGTATTTAAATATAGAAAAATATCCTTATTCTGAAATATTGCCATTGATTAATGTTAATTGTACAAATCTCAAGGAACTTGTTGTAAAATTTATAGAAATAGAAGATGAGGATTTTAGAAATGTTTTTTCTCATATGTGTAAACTTGAAAGGTTGATAATTACATTGGACTGTAGAATTTTAACTCTACCAATAACTTGGGTCAAATCATTAAATAAAATTGCTGAAACATTGAAAGATTTACATCTTGAATGTGAATCTAAAGATGAAGTTTTCTTACCAGATAAATTGAGTACAGTAAGTTCAATTAAATTTTAATAAATATTATTATACATATTTATGTAGAATAAACAAATTTAATTTTTAATAAATTATTTAATTTTCAGGTATTTCCTGAATTAATCACTTTGCAACGTTTACATGTATATGGTTTTCAATTGAGTCCATCATTAGTCAAGTCAATAGGTAAAATTGAAAGTTTAAATGTTCTAGAATTATTTCCACGAGATAATTATACATCGAATTATGAAAAAACCGATATGACTAAAATTGGGAATTTAAAAAATCTTGAAACATTAGATGTTACATGGAATTGGGGTATTACAGATGAATTTTTAATTAATCTTTGTGAAAATTCAAAGAAATTACAATATTTACGTATACTTGGAAGAGAAATAACTAATGATGGAATTAGTGCAGTTAAAAGTTTAAGTCAGCTAGAATGGTTTAGTCTTGGTGTAGATACACCAGATGAAGAAAATGAACCTATCATTGATCAATCAAGTTAAAATTCATTTAATGATGAAACATGATAGAACTGAAATTTCTAATAGATCAGTGATTGAAACTTTTGAAAATTTACCAAATCTAATATTTTTAACAATTAAAAATACAATTGTTACTATTAAAGTTGTCGAAGAATTATATATAAATTAACTAAATTTCATGAAAAGAAAGTACAGGTATTCGTTTCTTTAAAAGATTGTTATGGTATTTTCAAATCATTATTGGAATTACATGATGTTAAATTGATGCTTGAATCTAAAGACTAATCAATTAATTATATTTTTGGTAGTCATCATAAAACTACTTTATTTTTGCTTGTAAAAAAAAAAATTGATGACTTGTCATAATATAAAAAGAAATTGAAAATTACTACTAGTTTAATCAATAATTTATGTAATAATAATTTATTAAAAAATAATAAATAATGTTTTTATTTAAATATTTACTTGTGATCAATTTGAGTTAATCAATCAGTAACAAATATTTTTAAATCTATATATTATTAATAGTTGTGATATTTCCATTCCACATTTTATTAACTTTAATATGACTAAAAATATCAATACACTACTTATCAGTTGTTTTTTCAAAATCAAATTAAATATTTGTGAATGTTTCGAAAATGTGTGATTAGACATTACTTTTTTCTTTTGCAATTGATATTTTTGATAGGGACTCAACAATGGATCGAGGAATTTTAAAGGTTTTTTTTTTTTTAACAATGAATTTTAGACAGTACAAACATATTTATGATGATTTTAAATTGATGCTTTACATGTACATATACAATTAATTTTTAAACGTTTTAATTATAAATAATTAATGATAAATATCATTAAATAGATGCTATAAAAAAATAATACAAATATTAAAAAATTTACATACAATTAAATTAAAAATCATAATATTAATTTTTTTTAAATTCAATTTTAAATATTATCCTCAATTACAAATTCTAAA
>MKYW01000010.1:1247439-1258147 GCA_015776835.1 Aphidius ervi | reverse complement strand
TATTTTTTTATGATTGTTTAGTTGGTGAATTTTTTTTTTTTAATTAAATATTAATTCATATAATACAAGCCTATAAATATGGCTATTCAAGTTGAGGATTATTATTTAATATTCGCTGTAGCTCCATATTTTAATATTTACTTCCTGAAACAATGTCAATAAATAAAAAAAAAAATAAATATCAATATCAATACAAAAAAAAACACTAAAATGATAATTAAATTTAGAAATCTACAGGTTGTTTATAACCTAAAATTATAAAGCATGTATACTTACAAATTTTTTTTTTCCAAATGAAAATAAAAATTGTTTTGACAATTGGCAGATATAATACTAAATTATTAAATATTTACGTTATTTCACCTAGTAGATACTTATTTTTTTATGATTGTTTAGTTGGTGAATTTTTTTTTTTTAATTAAATATTAATTCATATAATACAAGCCTATAAATATGGCTATATACAGCTATATAGCCGGTTCTCTTTCTTTAATTCTCTCTCACTTTCTAAATTGGAACATGGAACTTGGAACTAGTCTCGGCTCAGTTCCGTCCAGTTCCGTCTCACTTATGGCGCTTTTGTCTTACGGTCAGTTAGAGAACTACAGGTAATGGAAACAACTGATTGGCTCATACTTTTAGAAACTGAGTCGAGAAGACGAGAGAGACAACGAGAGCAAACGAGAGAGAGAGAAGAAACGACCTGTATAGAAAGTTCCAGAGAATTCTTACTTCCGCTCATACTTCTTTCCTGTTCTTGCCGCGAACGTAGAAGGAGCCATTTTTTAGTTGTTCAGCCAGCCATTGAGTATCTTCAAAAAGTGAGGTTATACACGTTGCTATAGAAATTAACCAGTAAACTTTGTATTGCTCTATATTTTTTTGCTCATTAATTTATTAAAATCAGTTAAATACCAAAAAACAATACGAGTTAATTAATCAAATATTTTCCATCAAACTTTTCAAATTTATTTTTTAATTCGTCGTTTTTTTTTTTTTTTTTTTTNTTTTTTTTTTTTTTTTTTTTTTTTTTTTTTTGTTTTATACGTATACATATATATAAAGCAAAAAAAATAAATAACCTCACAAAATGGAGACTGAACCGAATAAAAGAATGGACATGGGAATTCCGCCATTTAAAAAGTTGGAACATAGCAATTTCAATAAACAGAAAGAAGTAAGTTTTAAATTATATATTATTATTTCAAGATATCTAGTGAATTATAGTTGATTAGTTGCAAAATTTTACGCTTCTGTAATTGTTGATTGTTAATTAAATTGAATAATAATAAAATTAATTTTTTCCTCATAGGTAACCTCATTTTTAAGCAGAATAAATCTTCATGATGTAATAACACAACGTATGATTGAAGAAGCTGAAAAATTTGTTAATGATTACATGATGGATTCTCGTAGAGACAAAGGAAAAAGACTAAAAGAACAGTATACAACGCTTATGTATGAGATGGGGTCACTGTTTTATAAACGACCACAACTTGAAAAAAGTAAGAAAATAACAACAGACTAATTTTTAATTACTGATGCTAACATAATTTATTTATTTTTCAGTATGCAAAAATAGAGATAGTGGACTTGTTCTTTCATGCTTTACTAAATATAAGTTTAAAGCAAATGATGATAATAATGATGATGATGATAAAAAACCAAATGATCTAATATACATATTAAATTGCGTTGGTTACAATTTAACAAGCTTAGATGTTGGCGAATATCCTTTTTCTAAAGTAATGCCGTTGATTAATAACAACTGTCCAGGTCTTAAGGAACTTGTTGTAAAATTTAAAGAAATAAATGATCAAGATTTTGAAAATGTTTTTTCTAATATGCATAAACTTGAAAAGTTGAAGATTATATGGGATTGTGGAAATTTAACTATACCAATGACTTTGGTCAAGTCATTAAAAAAAGTGGCTGGAACCTTGAAAAAGTTATACCTTTCATGTAAGTCAAAGGATAAGGTTTTCTTACCAGATAAATTGGCTTTGGTAAGTTCAACAAAATTTTAATAAATATTAGTATACATGTTTATGTAAAAAAAAAAAATTTAATTTAATTTTCCCTAAATTATTTGTTTTTCAGATATCCTCCCAATTAATCGCTTTGAAACGTTTAAATTTATATGGTTTTCAATTGAGTCAAACATTAGTCAACTCGATAAGTGAAATACCAAATTTAACTGAGCTAGAAACATTTCCACGAGATGATTATCCAATGATTAATAAAAAAATCAATATGTCTCCAATTGTCAATTTAAAACATCTTGAAAGGTTTAATATTAATTGGGATTGGGGTGTTACAGATGAATTTTTAATTAATCTCTGTAATAATTCAAAGAAATTACAAGATATACGTTTTATCGGTACAAATATAACTGATAATGGTATAAATGCACTCAATAATTTGAGTGAATTAAAATGGTTCAGTCTGGGTTTAAATTGTCTTGGTTCAGGTATTACAGAAAAAAAAAATAAGCATATCACTGATGAATCAATTGAATGTTTATTCAATGAAAAATTGATGTCTTTGAATTTATCAAATTGCACCAAAATTTCTAATAGATCAGTGATAAAAGCTTTTGAAAATTTACCAAATTTATCATCTTTATCCGTCAAAAATACAAATGTTACTATTGAAGTTGTTGAAGAATTATCTAAATTAACAAAATTTCATAAAAAAAAACTACATGTAATCGTTACTTTTGAAGATTGTAATGGTATTTTCAAGTCATTAATGGAATCACATAATGTTGATTTCGCGAAAACATCTTTTTAAGACTAATCAATTGATTATATTTTTAGAATAAGTCATAAAAATACTTTATTTTTGTTTGTTAAAAAAAATAATTTGTTCTGTTCTTATTATAATATAAGCAGAAATTAAAATTTAATCGAGTTAACTATTAGTTCTATATCACGTTTGTATTGATCTCTATATAATAGCTATACAATCGATACTGTAATAATAATATAATAAAAAATAATAAAAAGATTTCTAATTTCAATATTTACTTGTGATCAATTTTTTTTTAAAGCATTATCTGTTATTTTATTAGTTGACAATTATATAAAGGTTGGAAATAATCACGAGCAGTATCACCATCATCATTTAGAAGGTCCAAGAAGAAAAGTATATGTTTATTTTTTATTGATAGAGTGTGTTTACTTTCAGTGATGCAATTGGATGAACCAACGCAGGTAGAATCAAGACACATTATAGTAGATTAATTAAACAATAACTTTTAATTTATTTATAATTATAAAAATGAATGGGAATGCTGATTATAAATCAGCAAAATATATTTATGATTTTGAAGCTGGTTTCTATCAACTTTTTTTTTAAACAAATATAATATTTATAAAAAATTTATATCTACTTGGTTTTTATATAAATAAATATCAAAACTCATAATTTTTATTTTACTTCATTTGACAAATTTATTTTTTTTTAATAAATAATGAATAATGTTTTAATTTTACTTGTGATTAATTTGTATTAAGTAATCAATAACAAATATTTTTAAATCCATATATTCTTGATAGCTGTGATATTGTCATTTTACATTTTATTAACTTGACTTGCATCTAAAATACCAGTAATTTTTTCAGCACCAAATTAACTATTTAAGCTCTTATCAAATACTCACGTTAATTTGTTTTGAAAAATTTATTTCTACCATCATTTTAATTTACATGATTAATCCTCAATAAGACCTCAACATCATCATGGAGTTGCCTTTGTTATTGACTGTAAAACTGTATGATTATAATCATTTATTGAAACAATTAAAAGTAAAGAAAGAAACTTAAAAATTACTTTTTTTTTTTTTAACAGAAATAGATATTTTTGATGTGGATTTTTTTTTAATTTAACAATGGATCGTGGATTTTTAAGGTAGATTTTTTTTTTTTTTTTTTACGATGAATTTTAGACAGCAATCAAACATATTTTCATTATCAGCTTTTGTCGTTTAATATGCTCACTTTTTTTTTTAATTCATCCCATCATTATCATTTATTCACTGTTAAAATGATTTTTTAAATTCAAATAACTTCTTGATAAATATGCATCATTGTTTAGCTTTAGAAAAAGGAGAAAATAAAAAAACATATCGAGGAAATAATAAAAGTAATAAAATTAATTTACTTAAATATGATTATTAATTATTAATTTATATGGCATAATTAAGAGAATTATATGAAGAAAATGATAAAAAAAACTATTACGTGAATAATTACTCTGAGTACAGCTTGCAGATTGTGCCAGTAATAAATTTATACATTTTTTTTTTATCTTTTAAATATCTTTGAGATAATAGTAATAATATTGCAATCAGATTTTAAATAATTATTATAACAAAGCAATAATAACAGTATAAAAAAAAAAAACAAAAAATGACTGTCGTTTTATGATTCAATTGAAAATATTTTTGTTATATCATTTAAAAGATAAAATTTAGCTACAAGAAAAATCATTGAGCATTTTTTTTTTATTTAATTTATGATGTTAGAATTGTACTATGTAGACATTTATTATGGACGGCTTGTTTGACATCCTGGCAGGTAAATATATACCTAATAAAAAAGTATAACTTTTGGTGTCGAAGCACAAGTAAAATATCGATAGCTATCAATAATTATCATAATTCATAATTCATAAGGGTTCCCAGCCGAACAGTGTAGCGACAGTTTGAGGATAATCATCCGTTCATAGTTTACATGTACAGTTGTGGCCACACAGTTTAAATTTATTTGAATAGTGTACGAGGCATTAGTTATTCCACACGTGGTTAAGATTAAATTTTAGACTAGTGCAACTTTTAACAGTCAGTAAAATTACATACCACGTGGAAATTAACTTCATCAACTAAAATTATAACTCAGTTCTTTACACAACATCTTGATGAAAAACATTTTTTTTACCAAGTTGATTAGATTAAATACCATTTTATTTACGTGCATTGAAAATAACAAGGTATAAAATTCAATCAATTCATTGAGTGATTTTCATTAAATTTTTCGAATCTATTAGAGGTTATAGTAATTCATCAATTTTTTTTTTTTTTTCCGTAGATATTTTGCAATAAAAATAAATAAGATAACTTTTAAAGTTTGAGGACATACAAACAAATTAAGATGAATCCAAAGACTAATTTAGATCTGCAGGTTGAAGAGTCAAAACAAAGTGCTTTAAATATGCACGAGGAAGTAAGTTTTAAATTATATTGTTAAATTAAATTAAAAAATAATAAATTAATTTTTTTTCCCATAGTTGACCTCACTTTCAAGCAGAATAAATCTTCATGGTGTAATAACACAACGTATGATTGAAGATGCTGAAAAATCTGTTAATGATTACATGATGAATCCTCGTACAGACAAAGAAAAAGCACTAAAAAAACAGTATAAAAAGCTTATGTTATTGATGGAGTCACTGTTTTTTAAACGACCACAACTTGAAAAAAGTAAGAAAATAACAGACTAATTTTTTATGATGAAAATAACATTCTGTATCATCATCATTATTGTATTATTGTTGTTTTGAATACTAATGATAACATAATTTATTTATTTTTCAGTATGCAAAGATAGAGAGAGTGAACTTGTTCTTTCATGTTTTACTAAATATAAGTTTAAGGCAAATGATAATGATGATGAAAAACCAAATGATCTAATATATATATTCAATTGCTTTGGTTACAATTTAACAAGCCTAAATGTAGACAATTATCCTTTTTCTAAAGTGATGCCGTTAATTAATAACAACTGTCCAGGTCTTAAGGAACTTGTTGTAAAATTTAAAGAAATAAATGATGAGGATTTTGAAAATGTTTTTTCTAATATGCATAAACTTGAAAAGTTGAAGATTATATGGGATTGTGGAAATTTAACTTTACCAATGACGTTGGTCGAGTCATTAAAACAAGTTGCTGGGACCTTGAAAGATTTATATCTTAATTGTGAATCTAAAGATGATGTTTTCTTACCAGATAAATTGCGTTCAGTAAGTTCAATAAAATTTTAATAAATATTATTATACATGTTTATGTAGAATAAAAAAATTTAATTTAATTTTCAATAAATCATTTGTTTTTCAGATATCCTCTCAATTAATCGCTTTGGAACGTTTAAATTTATATGGTTTTCAATTGAGTCAAACATTAATCGACTTGATAGGTGAAATACAAAATTTAACTAAGCTAGATACATTTCTACGAGATGATTATCCAATGATTAATAAAAAAATCAATATGTCTCCAATTGTCAATTTAAAACATCTTGAAAGGTTTAATATTAATTGGGATTGGGGTGTTACAGATGAATTTTTAATTAATCTTTGTAATAACTCAAAGAACTTACAAACTTTATATATAATTGGAACAAATATAACTGATGATGGTATGAGAGCACTCAATAATTTGAGTGGATTAAAATTATTCAGTCTGCGTTTAAAGAATCTTGGTCCAGGTAGATCAGAAAAAAGAAATACGTGTATCACTGATGAATCAATTCAATATTTATCCAATGAAAAATTGATATCTTTGGAATTATCAAATTGCACCAAAATTTCTAATAGATCAGTGATAAAAGCTTTTGAAAATTTACCCAATTTATTATTTTTATACGTCGTAAATACAAATGTTACTATTGAAGTTGTCGAAGAATTATCTAAACTAACAAAATTTCGTAAAGAAAAACTACATGTATTGGTTTCTTTTGAAGATTGCAAGGATATTTTTAAATCATTGGTGAAATCACATAACGTTGAATTTTTGCTTGAATCTAAAATAATAGTATTGACAAAAAATGATAATGAAAATATGTCTAATTGCTGACTAAAATTCATCATTAAAAAAAAAATAAAGTCTACCTTAAAAATCCACGATCCATTGTTAAATTAAAAAAAAATCCACATCAAAAATATCTATTTCTGTTATAAAAGAAAAAAGTAATTTTTAAGTTTCTTTCTTTAATTTAAATTGTTTTAATAAATGATTATAATCATACAGTGACAGTCAATAACAAAGGCAAATCCATGATGATGTTGAGGTCTTGAGGATTGATCATGTAAATTAAAATGATGGTAGAAATAAATTTTTCAAAACAAATTAATGCGAGTATTTGATAAGAGCTCAAATATTTAATTTGGTGCGAAAAAAATAACTAGTAAGTAGTGTATTGGTATATATTTAGATTCAAGTCATATTATTAAAGTTAATAAAATGTAAAATGAGAATAACACAGCTATCAAGAATATACTGATTTAAAAATATTTGTTGTTGATTAATTAAGACAAATTAATCACAAGTAAAATTAAAACATTATTTATTATTTATTAAAAAAAAATAATAAAAAATCAATTTGTCAAATGAAGTAAAATAAAAATTACGAGTTTTGATATTTATTTATATAAAAACCAAGTAGATATGAATTTTTTACAAATATTATATTTGTTTAAAAAAAAAGTTGATAGAAACCAGCTTCAAAATCATAAATATATTTTGCTGATTTATAATCAGCATTCCTACTCATTATAATAATTAATAAATTAATAATAATTTTTAAATTAATCTACTGATGAGTCAAAGTATTTCTAGATTATTTTAGAGTCGTAAAATATGATCATGTAAAAATTACGATGCTGGGCGTCAACAAGTGACAGCTGCACTTGATTCTACCTGCGTTAGTTCATCCAATTGCGTCACTGAAAGTAAATACACTCTATAAATAAAGAATATACTTATACTTTTCTTCTTAGACCTTCTAAGATCTTCTAAATGATGATGGTGACACTGCTCTTGATTATTTCCAACCTTGATATAATAGTCAACTAATAAAATAACAGATTATGCACCAAAATATAATTGATCACAAGTAAATATTGAAATTACGAATTTTTTTATTATTTTTTATTAAATTATTATTACAGTATCGATTGTATAGCTATTATATAGAGATCAATACAATCGTGATATAGAACTAATAGTTAACTCGATTAAATTTTGATTTCTGCTTATATTATGATAAGAACAGAACAAATTTTTTTTTTTAACAAACAAAAATAAAGTATAGTTTTATGACTTATTCCAAAAATATAATCAATTGATTAGTCTCTAATAGATTTCATTCGAAAGTTCAACATTATGTGATTTTATTAATGACTTGAAAATACTGTTACATTTTTGTTCTTATTTACCCCATCATTATCATTTATTTATTGTTGAAATGATTTTTTAAATTCAAATAATTTCTTGATAAAAATGCATCATTGTTGAGCTTTCGAAAAAAGAGAAAAAAAAAAAAAACATATCGAGGAAATAATAAAAGTAATAAAATTATTTTACTTAACTATAATTATTAATTATTAATTTATATGGCATAATTAAGAGTATTATATCAAGAAAATGATAAAAAAAATTATTACGTGAATAATTACTCGTGGATTGTGCCAGTAATCAATTTTTACAACATTTTTTTTTATCTTCTAAATATTTTTGAGATAATAGTAATAATATTGTAATCAGACTTTAAATAATTATTATTAACACTGCAATAATAACAGTATAAAAAAAAAAAAACAAAAAAAAACAGAAAATGACTGTCGTTTTATAATTCAATAGAAAATATTTTTGTTTAAGAGATAAAATTTAGTTACAAGAATAATCATTAAGCATGTTTTTTTATTTAAATTTATGTTGTTAGAATTGAACCATGTAGAAATTTATTATGTACAGCTTGTTTAACATCCCGGCAGGTAAATATATATACCTATTAAAAAAGCATAACTTTTGGTGTCGATGCACAAGTAAAATATCAATAACTATCAATAATTATCATAATTCATAATTCATAAGGTGTTCCCAGCCAAACAGTGTAGCGACAGTTTGAGAATAATCATAGTGGATAGTTTACATGAACAGTATTATATGAAAACTTGTGGCCACTGGCCACTCAGTTTGATATTATTTGAATAGCGTACGACGAAGCATTAGTCATTCCACACGTGGTTAAGATTAAATTTTAGACTAGTGCAACTTTCAACAGAGTAAAATCACATACCACGTGGAAATTAACTCCGTCAATTAAAATTATAACTCAGTTCTTTACACAACATCTTGATCAAAGACATTTTTATTCAACAAGTTAATTAGATTAAATACCATTTTATTTACGTGCATTGAAAATAACAAGGTATAAAATTCAATCAATTCATTGAGTGATTTTCATTAAATTTTTCGAATCTATTATAGAGGTTATAATAATTCATCGATTTTTTTTTTTTTTTTTCTATATTTTGCAATAAAAAAAAATAAGATAACTTTAAAATTTGGAGACATATAAACAAATTAAGATGAATCCAAAGACTAATTTAGATCTGCAGGTTGAAGAGTCAAAACAAAATGCTTTAAATATGCACGAGGAAGTAAGTTTTAAATTATATATATTATTATTTCAAGATGTCTAGTGAATTATAGTTGATTAGTTGCAAAATTTTACGCTGCTGTAATTGTTTATTGTTAATTAAATTAAATAATAATAAATTAATTTGTTTCTCATAGGTAACCCCACTTTTAAGCAGAATAAATCTTCATGGTGTAATAACACAAAGTATGATTGAAGATGCTGAAAAATCTGTTAATGATTACAGGATGGATTCTCGTAGAGACAAAGGAAAAAGACTAAAAGAACAGTATAAAACGCTTATGTATGAGATGGGGTCACTGTTTTATAAACGACCACAACTTGAAAAAAGTAAGAAAATAACAGACTAATTTTTTATGATCAAAATATCATTCTGTATCATCATTATATTATTATTATTATTATTTTAAATATTAATGATAACAATTAATTTATTTTTCAGTATGCAAAGATAGAGAGAGTGAACTTGTTCTTTCATGTTTTACTAAATATAAGTTTAAGGCAACTGATGATGATGATGAAAAACCAAATGATCTAATATATATATTCAATTGCATTGGTTACAATTTAACAAGCCTAAATGTAGACAATTATCCTTTTTCTAAAGTGATGCCGTTAATTAATAACAACTGTCCAGGTCTTAAGGAACTTGTTGTAAAATTTAAAGAAATAAATGATGAGGATTTTGAAAATGTTTTTTCTAATATGCATAAACTTGAAAAGTTGATGATTACATGGGATTGTGGAAATTTAACTTTACCAATGACTTTGGTCAAGTCATTAAAACAAGTTGCTGGGACCTTGAAAGATTTATATCTTAATTGTGAATCTAAAGAGGATGTTTTCTTACCAGATTCATTGGTTTCGGTAGGTTCAATAAAATTTTAATAAATATTATTATACATGTTTATGTATAATAAAAAAATTTAATTTAATTTTCAATAAATTATTTGTTTTTCAGATATCCTCTCAATTAATCGCTTTGGAACGTTTAAATTTATATGGTTTTCAATTGAGTCAAACATTAGTCAACTCGATAAGTGAAATACCAAATTTAACTGAGCTAGAAACATTTCCACGAGATGATTATCCAATGATTAATAAAAAAATCAATATGTCTCCAATTGTCAATTTAAAACATCTTGAAAGGTTTAATATTAATTGGGATTGGGGTGTTACAGATGAATTTTTAATTAATCTCTGTAATAATTCAAAGAAATTACAAGATATACGTTTTATCGGTACAAATATAACTGATAATGGTATAA
>MKYW01000010.1:1231336-1244278 GCA_015776835.1 Aphidius ervi | reverse complement strand
TATTAATTGGGATTGGGGTGTTACAGATGAATTTTTAATTAATCTCTGTAATAATTCAAAGAAATTACAAGATTTACGTTTTATCGGTACAAATATAACTGATAATGGTATAAGTGCACTCAATAATTTGAGTGAATTAAAATGGTTCAGTCTGGATTTAAATTGTCTTGGTTCAGGTAGTACAGAAAAAAAAAATAACCATATCACTGATGAATCAATTCAATATTTTGTTAATGGAAAATTAAAATCTTTAAATTTATCGTATTGCACTGGAATTTCCGACAGTTCAGTGATTAAAATTTTTGAAAATTTACCAAATTTATCAAGGTTATGGGTTAAAAATACAAATGTTACTATTAAAGTTGTCGAAGAATTATCTAAATTGAAAAAATTTCATGAGAAGAAACTACATGTATATGTTTCTTTTGAAGATTGTAATGGTATTTTCAAGTCATTAATGAAATCACATAATGTTGAATTCTTGAAAACATCTTTTAAAGACTAATCAATTGATTATATTTTTAGAATAAGTCATAAAACTACTTTATTTTTGTTTGTTAAAAAAAATAATATGTTCTGTTCTTATCATAATATAAGCAGAAATCAAAATTTAATCGAGTTAACTATTAGTTCTATATCACGATTGTATTGATCTCTTTATATAAAAGCTGTCCAATCAATATTGTAATAATAATATAATAAAAAATAATAAAAAAATTTCTAATTTCAATATTTACTTGTGATCAATTATATTTTGAAGCATAATCTGTTATTTTATTAGTTGACAATTATATAAAGGTTGCAAATAATCACGAGCAGTATCACCATCATCATTTAGAAGGTCCAGGAAGAAAAGTATATTTATATTTTTTATTGATAGAGTGTGTTTACTTTCAGTGATGCAATTGGATGAACCAAGGCAGGTAGAATCAAGTGCAGTCGTCAGTTGACGCTCATCATTGTAATTATTAATACATGATAATATTTTACTGCAACTTTAAAATAATCTAGAAATACTTTGGCTCATCAGTAGATTAATTTAAAAATTATTATTAATTTATTTTTAATTAATAATGAATGGGAATGCTGATTATAAATCAGCAAAATATATTTATGATTTTGAAGCTGGTTTCTATCAACTTTTTTTTTAAACAAATATAATATTTATAAAAAATTCATATCTACTTGGTTTTTATATAAATAAATATCCAAACTCATAATTTTTATTTTACTTCAATTGACAAATTTATTTTTTATTATTTTTTTTTAATAAATAATAAATAATGTTTTAATTTTACTTGTAATTAATTTGTATTAATTAATCAATAGCAAATATTTTTAAATCCATATATTCTTGATAGCTGTGACATTGTCATTTTGCATTTTATTAACTTGACTTGCATCTAAAAATACTAGTTGTTTTTTTAGCACCAAATTAACTATTTAAGCTCTCATCAAATACTCACGTTAATTTGTTTTGAATAATTTTATTTCTACCATCATTTTAATTAACATGATTAATCCTCAAGACCTCCGCATCATCATGGAGTTGCCAGGTGCTGTCTCAATTGAGACAAGTGTACCTGATGATTTAAAATTTCCCTCTTATTTTGTCTAACAAACATGGCTCCTGTTGGCTTCTTCAGCGCCACTCGGTGTCAAATTTCTGTGTCATCAGATCAGCTGTTGAAAATAAAAAACATAACCTCAGTGATTAAAAAATATCCCATATGTATTATTAATAAATAATTAAAGAAACTTTGTAATTAATTACATCAGCATGTCGGTCCTAAGAAGTAGTGGTCGTGGTGGATCATTACATGATAAAATAAAAACATTAAAGACATTAACTGATAGATTACATAAACTTGATTCACCTAAAAAATCTGAAGGAACAATTTTTAAACGATGGGGTAAATAAATAAATAAACATATCATTATTATTATTTTATAAAATATATCATATTGTTTATTAAAAATTTTAGGAATGTATTGGAAAAATCTTTACAAGGATTATAAAGAAGCTGCTGTTGATGTCGTGACAGAGTGTAAAGAACGTCCAATTAAATCAACAATTTATGGTCTAGGTAATACATGATTATTATCAACAAAAAAAACGGTAATAATTAGACTAATTTTTTGTTTTGTTATTAGGACTAGCAGGTGGATATTATTGTATTAAAAATAATCCAGATGAATGTAGTTATCGTGAAGATTTATTAATTAATGAAATGAAATTAACACAAGTTGGTGAATCAATGAGAAATCGTGAATCAATTAAACACGTTAACCATATGAAAGATTGCATAAATACAAATACACTACGAAGGTTTAGCTTAGGTATATTTTCAATAATGTGGATTGATAATTCAAGTAAAAATTGTACAAGTTATAAATGTACATGTAATTATTTAAAACCACAAATTATAAATTTACATGAAAGAATTGCTGATGTTGGATTCATCAATAAATGGTGGATTCTTGATAGGAAAATGATTGATTATGATATTAATAATGATGAATTTGCTAATACATAGTATAAATTAAATTTATTTTAGAAAATAAAAATTTATTTCAATCAACAAAATAATTTCTACATTTTTATAATGTGTTATTTTTTATTTGAGTATTTATGTGGATCTAGTCGTCCTAAATGGTCCTAAAAAAATATATAAATCATCTCCGAGTCTTGACTTTGATGTTGATAAAAAATTACTTGATAAATTTTTACTCTGATGAAAAAAAAAAAATAGTTAGCTATTATAAATCGAAATTTTTTTTCAAATATTTAAAACATACCAAGTGCATAAACAATTGCAGTACGACATGGTATATAAACCATCATTTTATTTGGTCTATCAGACCAAGGTTCAGGTAAAGCATAATGTTTAACAGATGCATCAATTCTTTCTTCACCACCAAATTGTTTATCATCACTGTTTAAAATGACTTTGTATGTACCATGTTGTGGTACACCAATTGGATAGTCAGGAAATGATTTAAATGTATGAAAATTAAATACAAATACAAGTCCAGCACGATCAAAAACAACAACTTTATCATCACCATGTTTGCAGCTGACATATGCCTAGTAAAAATAAACGAGTTAATCATTGCCACAATTAAAATATATTTAATAAAAAAGTTAAAGTTAAATTTACTGGATCAGAATGTAACCAGCCATATTTTTCTTCCAATAAATTCATTTCACGATCAAAATTATTCATAAATTTATATTTAAGTAGTTCATCATCAGCCAAATGCCATTGTCTTCTTGCATAATGATAGCTATTATTATTTCCAGCACGAGGAAAGTCAAGCCACTCTGGATGACCAAACTCATTGCCTTAATCATTAAGATAATTATTAATTTATTATTATTGATTGAATGAGGAAAAAAATGAAATAATTATATAATATATTAATGATAATAAACTGACCCATAAAATTGAGATAAGCTTCACCACCAAGTGCATGTGTAATAAGTCTGATTATTTTATGTAAAGCAATTCCTCTTGTTATAACTGAATTTGGTTCACTTATACAACTCATATGTGTGTACATATCTTTATCCATAAGCCAAAATGCAATTGTTTTATCACCAACTAATGCTTGATCATGTGATTCAGCATATGCAACAGTTTTTTCCATCCATCTTCTGTTTGTTAATGTCCAACAAATATCAGACATATCCCAATCTTCATCACGTGTTGTTTTTAATAATTTTATCCATTTATCTGGTATTGCCATACCCAAACGATAATCAAAACCAAGACCACCTTCAGCAACAGGTCTTTTTGCACCACAAAAAAACATGTAAATTATTTATATAAAACTAATATGGGCTTTATTTTTTTTTTACCTGCATACAGCTGGCATTCCACTGACATCTTCAGCAATTGTTATTGCATCTGGATACAACTTATGAATCATATGATTTGCAATCATAAGATAAACAATTCCTTCAACATCAACATTTAAGCCAAAATATTCATCATAATTACCACTAAAACCTTCACCAAGTCCTCTTGAATGATACAACATTGATGTTACTCCATCAAATCTAAAACATATGATTATTAATTGATAAAACATCATCGAGCATTGATTAATCAACAAATTAAATTACCTAAATCCATCAAAATTATATTCTTCCATGTACCATCTTAAATTTGATAAAAGAAATTTCAATACATCATAATCTCCATAATTGAATAAACGAGAATCCCATAATGGATGTACACCTCTTGGTCCAGAATGAAAGAAACATGCATCAGTACCATCAAATTCATTTAAACCATCAAATGTATTTTTTGATGCATGTGAATGTACCATATCAAGTAAAACAACAATATTATTTTCATGTGCTGTATCAATAAGTTGTTTAAGTTGTTCTGGTGTTCCATATCTTGATGATGCTGCATAAAAATTAGTAACTTGATAACCAAAACTAGCATAATATGCATGTTCCATAATAGCCATAAGTTGAATTGCATTGTAGCCTTGTTTAACAATACGTGGAATAATATTATTTGCAAATTCTAAATATGTACCAACACGATGTTCACTTGTTGCAATACCAACATGACATTCATATATACGTAAACTCTCTGGTTTTTTTGGTTTATCATGTTTCCATTTGTATTTATCATCAACAGCTGGATTCCAAATACGTTGTTTGTAATTTGTTCCTTGACTTTTATCTTCTGGCTCTGTTACATATCTTGCCCATGGACTTAAACGATCCAATAATTTACCAGTTGAATCTTTAATTATTATTTTAACCTCAGACAAATGTTTTATTGGACATGTGCCATCATCATTTGCTGGTAATTTTAATTCCCATTTTCCAAATTCTTGTTTTGTAAATGGTGTTTGAATCCATTGCCAGTTATCTTTGGAAATTAATTATTTTTATTGATATGTTTTTATTATTATTTATATAATTATTATGTTACTTACTAAAATCTCCAGTTAGATAAACTTCATGAGCACCTGGTGCCCATTCTCTGCATGTTACTTGATTTTTATCATCAATAAAAATTCCATAATTTTCATATGCTTTTGAAAATTTATCCAAGCTTCCATCACCTTTTTCAATTTTTTCAATGAAATCTTTAAACAATGCATAACTAGACAAACAAAAAAAAAATATAAACAATTAATAAAATTTTATAATTATTAATAATAAAAATTTTACCGTTTTCTAATTTCAATTTCATAAATTTTCAAGTATGAATCTCTCTCGAAGAGCAACTCAATTTGAGGCACGTCTACCTTCAAAGGGTCCATGCTAGACCAATGACCACCCATTATATTTGTTTAATTTTAAACCAACAAGTTTGTGACAAAAATAGATAATCAACAAAAATATATATATAATTTATTTCATGTATAGATATATTGTGGCGAACTTGAAGAACATCTAACTGTTGAATGCGACTCAATGTGCGTGAATGACAAGTCAAGGTGATTAAAAAAATTAAATATAATCTCTTTTTAATATTATTATTTATATTATTATTATTATTATATAGCCCACAATAATTTTTAGCATAAATATATTATCAAAATGAGATGAAAACATAGTGACTTGTTGAGACATTTATATAATTTTTTTTATTAATTTCTTATCGTTGTTGTTGTGTGTGTATAATTAGAAAATTTCGAAGTTGAAATTTCGATTGGCAAGGTCAAAGTTCCGGTGCTAAGGTCATTGGTGTGTGTGAGAATATATTTATTTTCAAATAACAAGATTAAAAAGAGAAGGAGATATTTTAAATAATAAAGCAAGTTTTTATTGAACGACATTTTATTTTCATGTAAAGAGAAATAAATTTCACGCGCCATTATTAATTATTATAATTCAAATTGAAATAGATCGATATGATAAATATCAAGATGATTTTATTGACAAAAAATATATAATATTAATTAATATTAAAATAAATTTTATAATTTAAAAAAAAAAAAAAAATTAATAAACAATAAAATATTCAATAGCAAATTAAATTATTTTATTTAAAAAAAATTGTATAAATCATCGAGGTAATTTTTTTTTTAAATGAATAAAATTTTTTTTTTAATTTGAATATTTTTTTTTTGCATCACAGAAATTCATATTGACAATATTAACTATTATTTGGTGGTTTTTAAAAAATAAAAATGGTTATTCTTGATTTTGTTTATAATGATGTGACACTAATGATTATTGTCAATAAAGACAAGCTTCAACTTGAAAAATATATGGTAACACGATTTTTTTCAAGTAGTTTAATTTTATCAATAAACAATTTATGATATAAAAAGTCTTTACAATTTTTATTATACAAATAATGATTTATTAAATGATAACTCATTTTTTGTATTGTCACAAGTATAACATGAACAAAAATTTTTAATATAAAAAATTACTATTGCGTTATGTATTACTAATATTATATATTTTTAAAATTATCATATAAATTAGATTATTTATTTGATTTTAAAAATAGAATAAAATAAATTGAAAGACGGTCTTTATGGGTTTTTTTTTTTTTCATAACAATGTTGATGGAAATAATTGTTGACTCCGAAATTTATCAAATAATATATTCAGTATGAAGAAATGACTTTTTAATATGAAAAAAAAAAATTGTTATTTATTTTAGAAAATAAATAAAGATATGACTATTCTAATTTTTGTCAATGAATTAAAAAACAATAAATTACATAATTAAACTTTTTTTTTTCATATTAAAAAGTTTATTAAATATACTATAACATATTTTATATAATAATCAAAATAAATATAAATATGAAACAATATAAAATTTTTTTTTAAATATTGAAAATAAAGCTATGTATTTTTATTATTTATTTTTCATAAGAATGTTGATGGAAATAGTTGTTGACCCCAAAATTTATCAATAATTATCATATACTTATATGAAAAAAAAAACGTCCATGTATACGCACTAAAAGTGATAATAAAAACTACCGTAGTTAATTACTCATTTTTTTTTTTTATCATATAATTTGTTTTTGTGACATTGAGTATAAAATAAAGTACATTTTTTATCAAACTTTACTTTATATACTATGAAAGTTTATCAACATGTTGAACATTAATATATTCTTTGTTCTATCAGCTTCTATCACTATATCTATTTCAAATGGTGAACTAAGTAAAGAAATAAAAAAAGTAAATATTAATTAACAAAAAAAAAAAAAAATATTTTCAATGTGTCTCTTATATATAAAACATTATTTATTAATATCATTGTAATTATAATAATTTATTTCTATCTGTTTTTATATTTTTAGAATATCAAATTTGAATGTGGTGAGGCAAATGTATTTAGTGGTAGCTCCGGGCACCTAGATCAACCTGAAGAAATCTTCAAAACTTTACCACCTCATAATTTTACACTTAAAAAACCTATAAAAAAAGAGGATAATTTGACAGTATACATATATAATAATTTAGCTTCAAATTTAGGAAAAATATTTTCAAATTTTTAATAATAATATTGTTATTTAGATAGAATATGGAGTACAGTGTGGTAAAAAAGAAACTTATATTCCTGTACCAATTAATATTTGTGATATACTGAACTCTCAATCTGATGATGAGCAAACAAATTTATATAAAGCTTTTATTGATCTTCTAGGATTTAATGTATCCAATTGTCCAATACCAGAAGTAATTATACATATATTTATTTTATTTATTTAAATATTTCTCTATATAATTTTATAATATTCCAATTACAGGGTACTTACAAACTGAAACAAAATGTTTTTAATTCGTGGCTTATCGACTTGTTTGGATCAATGTGCAGTGTGACTGATAATTTCTTTAACAATTATGGAGCATTGAAGTTAGATTTAATGGACGGAAATGATGTGATTTTGATAACTGGATGGCATCAAATAAAACGGGATGACACAAATAATTGTACCTCTCTTGGTTCGGTGATTCATAAATCCTTAGCTCTAACTTTGGGGTCTACGAAATGGAATAATGATTTTTATAATTAAAATAATATTATAACTCCGTAAAAAAATCCTTAAATTTTATTTAAAAAAAAAAAAAAATGGTATTTATTTTTGAAAAAATAATTTTGAGCTTTATTTTGTTTTCCATAAAATTGTAATTACTATTTTTGAAGATAAATAAATATACATATATGGCTATTTAATTTTTGTCATTGAATTAAAAAACAAAATAATTGTTGATCGTAATTTTCATACTTATGGAAAAAAAAATATCCCCATACGCATTGGAGACAACAACTTAAAAAAAGGCTTATTAAAAGTGATATAAAAAACTACCGTAGTTGTTTGTTTATTTTTTTTGTTTTTTGTCCATATTTTGTGACATTGTTGCATTGGTTATAAAAGAAGGTATACATTTTTTATCAATCATTAATTTATGTATTATCAAAGCTTATTAACATGTTGGACATTTATAAATTCTTGGTTTTATTTTCTATCACTATATTTATTGCAAATGGCGAATTAAGTGAAGAAATAAAAAAAGTAAATATTAATTATTAAAAAAAAAAAAAAATTTCAATGTGCCTGATCATAAATAAAACATCATTCATTAATATCATTGTAATTATAATAATTCATTTATATTTTTTTTTTCTACTTTTTTTTATTTCTTCGCTTAATTTACCATTTGCAATAAATATAGTGATAGAAAATAAAATAAAGAATTTATAAATGTTCAACATGTTGATAAGCTTTGATGATACATACAAAAAATGTACCTGCTTTTATATATACCCAATGCAACAATGTCACAAAAACAAATTACATATGATAAAAAATAAAAAATAGGTAAACAATTGTTAACTACGATAGTTTTTATCATCACTTTTTAATAGCCCTATTAAAATTGTTATCTTTAATGCGCCAATATGGATGTTTTTTTTTTCCCTATAAGTATAATAATTATTGATAAGTTTCGAGGTCAACAATTATTTTTATCAACATTTTTATGAAAAAAAAAAAAAATATTACACANAAAAAAAAAAAAAAAAAATTGCACACATATTTATATATTCATTTATTTTCTAAAATAGTAATTACAATTTTATGGAAAATAAAATGAATACCAAAACATTATTCATTAAAAATTATAACTAAAATTATCAGATATTATCGTTAATTGAGCTATGACCATATCAATCACCGAACCCAGAGTGTCACAATTATCTGTGTCATTCATTTTTATTTGATGCCATCCACTCGTCATAATCGGATCATCTCCGTCCATCAAATCTACTTCCAATAATCCATAATTGCCATAAAATCTATCAGTCTCACTGCACTTTGATCCAAATAAATCGCTAAGCAACGGATTATAATCATTTTGTTGTTTCAGTTTGTAAGTACCCTGAAATTGTAAGATATATATAATAAAATATTATTTCAATTAATATATACTATTATAATTTTAATAAAATATAAATATGTATAATTACTTCTGGTATTGGACAATTGGAGAACGCACCAAGTCCTAGAAGATCAATAAAAGCTTTATATAAATTTGTTTTTTCATCATCAGATTGAGATTCCAGTATATCACAAATATTAGGTGCTTCAGGAAAATTATGTATTTCAATACCACAATACACTTCATATTCTATCTAAATAACAATATTATATTATTATTAAAAATTTGAAAATATTTTTTCTAAATTTAAAGTTGAATTTTCATACCATCAAATTATCCTCTTTTGTTATGGGCTTTTTAAGTGTAAATTCACGAATTATTTCATCTTTTTCATGGTCAGTAAGAGCAAGCTCAATTTTCCCAGTTTGATCCAAGTTTTCGGACTGACCACCAGGTATAAGTGCTTCACCACAAACAAATTTTATATTCTTAAAATAGAAAAAAAGATAAAAAAATAATTATTATAATTAATAATTAATTTTTTTTTTTTCCATTATTAATATGTACTTTTTTTATTTCTTCATTTAGTTCACCAATTGAAATAGATATAGTGATAGAAAATACAACAAAGAAAATATAAATGTTCGACATATTGATAAACTTTAATAATACATCAATGTAACGATAAAGTAACGATTGATAAAAAAATGTACCTTCTTTTATACCCAATGCCACAACAATTTAACAAAAACAATAATTATATGATAAAAAAAAAAAAAAAATAAGTAAATAACTACGATAGTTTTTATTATCATTTCTAATAGCCCTATATTGAAGTTGTTATATTTTCAATGCACCAATATGGATATTTTTTTTTTTCCCTATAAGTATAATAATAATTATTGATAAGTTTCGGGGTCAACAATTATTTTTATCAACATTTTTATGAAAAAATAAAAAAATTTTATATGACCTCTTTGAGTCAAATATTCTTCAATAATATGATTTTTTAAATTTCTATTAAATATTACAACTCAATGTTTCAAATTTTACTTTTATATATATTTTTTATTAATTTTTATTGAATTTACCAAATTTAAATATTATTTTTTAAATTTTACCGCTCTATTTTGACAGCTGTCGGCCATTTTTAAATACCCTGCTGTTGTTGTTGTTGTAGCTGTCAAAAAAAAAAAAAATCACAACACAACACAAAAGCGCATGAACGAAAACATCCCCTACTAAAAAAAGGGGATGATGATGATTTATGTACTCTGCGCGTCTGGTGCTCCTGTTCCAGCCATATGTCCACGACAAAGATAATATTGCAAAAATAAAAAAATAACATGGATCTAGAGTAGATGCTGCTTCGGGGGACATGTTCCCAGCATTAAAAAATTTCGCAAATCTCAAGTGAATTATTCTACAAGTAAACTTGTTATTGTCAATTTCGTTTTTTAATTTTTCAACTCAAAATATTACCCAATTATAAATTTAACAAGTGTACAAATAATTACATTAAACAAAGACTAAATAAAATTTTTATAATTATATATTTCTAACTTTATTCAACACACCAAGTGAAGTGAAATAATTAATAGTACTGTTTGTGTGATTGGTGACGAAACAAACTATCGATTGATTGTTTTTTTTTTTTTATTTTCTAATTTATATTAATCTATTTGTTCTAATTTAAATTATAAAAAACAAGATAAAATTATACATTCTATTTCTAATTCAAATTATAAAAACAATAAATAAAAAAAATGTTGGGAGCTGTAGCAATGACAGTATCACTAAGAAGATGTTTTTATTTATCAGCAATGGTATTTTTTTTGTCAACTCTAATGGCAATGGTGATAATAATAAAATTATCACCTCTAGAATCAGTTAAATGTCAACAACAAAAATTAATAACAACACCAACAATTGAATGGTCAAATGCAAATACAATATCATCAAATTCATTGATAAATAATCAGCAAGATGTCATTGATTTTGATAAGAATAAATTACATAATAAAATATCAAGATTATCATGGAAAATGAGAAACAGGGTGTTGCCATTATTTGGAAAAAATAATAATGATACTCTAATTGATATTAATTATAATATTCATGTATTTTATTATGCATGGTATCGTTCAATGTCATATGATGGAATTTGGAAACACTGGAATCATCAGTATCTACCAAATTGGAAAAAAAATGATAAAAGAATATTTCCCGAGGGTACACATAGACCACCAGCTGATATTGGTGCTAATTATTATCCTGCACTTGGTTGTTACAGTTCATTGGATCCAATGGTAAATTAATTGACATCAAAAATTAAAAACAATTTGCTAATTGATGGATATTTTTTTGTTTTGTTTATTCAGGTTATTGATACACATATGAGACAATTGAGAGAAGCTGGTGTTGGTGTACTTGTTGTATCATGGATACCACCAAATAGTCCAGATAATACTGATATTGCAATGCCAGATCTTCTTGATACTGCTCATCGTTATAATTTAAAAATAGCACCACATATTGAACCATATCCAGGAAGAAATCCAATTAATTTAATTGAACATATTAGATATTTATTTGGTAGATATTCATCACATCCTGCTTTACATCGTGCACGAAGAAACAACGAGTAAGATATATATATATTTTATTTAACAAGATGAATTATTTATTTTTGTTTTTGTTTTATTTATCTAGTGGTCCAGAGTTACCAGTTATTTATCTCTATGATTCATATGTATTTCCTGAAGCAGCATGGTTTGAATTGTTATCTGAACGTGGTAATTTAACACTACGTGGTACAGAAATTGATGGTATTTATATGGGACTGTTGGTTGATTCACAACATCGTAGTCATATTAAAAAATCAAATTTTGATGGTTTTTATACGTATTTTGCGACAAATGGATTTAGCTATGGTAGCACATGGAAAAATTGGAAAGATTTAAATAAATTTGCAATTAAAAATGGTCTTATATTTACACCAGCTGTTGGTCCTGGTTATATTGATACACAAGTACGTGCATGGAATTATGAAAATACACGTCATCGTAGACATGGTAAATATTATGAATCATCATGGAAAAATGCTATTGATAGTGGTGCTAAAATAATAACAATAACGTCATTCAATGAATGGCATGAAGGTACACAAATTGAACCAGCTAAATCAGCAAGTACCAAAGATTTTACATACCTTGATTATGAACCAGAGGGACCCAATACGTATTTGAATCTTACCAAGTGGTGGATTCAACAATTTACCAATTATAATAATTAAAAAAATATTATTATTTTAACTTTTTTTCGAATTTTGATTTTTTAATACTTTTTCTAGCTGGAATTTTTCGTTTTTTTTTAAATTAATTTAATTAAACACATCAATTCTGTGATATTATATTTCATATAAATAAATTTTTATTTTTTTTTATTTTATTTATAAATTTATCAGTTAAAAAAAAAAATTAATAAATTATTTTTTTCATTTTTTTTTTTTCTAAATTACTTAATTTATTTATTAATGAAAAAAAAAAAAAAAA
>MKYW01000010.1:1187683-1231228 GCA_015776835.1 Aphidius ervi | reverse complement strand
GGATAATATTTAAAATTGAATTTAAAAAAAATTAATATTATGATTTTTAATTTAATTGTATGTAAATTTTTTAATATTTGTATTATTTTTTTATAGCATCTATTTAATGATATTTATCATTAATTATTTATAATTAATACGTTTAAAAATTAATTGTACATGTACATGTAAAGCATCAATTTAAAATCATCATTTATCATTGTCTGATGAAATAAAAAATCATAAAATTAAAATATTTCGTATTATATTTTATGACATTTATTATTTTAATTTCATTTTTTTTTTTATTCTTAGATTTTAGCAGGTAAGTTTGTCGTTAAATTAAAAATTTAAAAAAGTTATTCTCGTTTGGGTATATAATATTAAATTTTTAAATACTAAAAATATATTGGAAAAAAGAGTAACTAAAATTATCAGGAGTATAATTATTTTAGCAATGTTTTATAATTAATTTTTCGTCTGAGAAATTAAGAAAATTAATAATTTTGTTGATACTATTTTTAAGTATTCGTTTAATTTAATTAAATATGACCTGCAGAAAATAATGCCTAGTTTTATCTGCACAGAGATATAAAATTTAAAAAAAAATAACAATAATTGAAATTAAATTTTAAAACTTCTAAGATAATTATAATTGTTGTGCAAATTATAAAAGCATAACTTCATAAATATTTCCTTTAAAAATATTTTTTTTTTGGCATTGCAAGACCTAGTAAATTAAAAAAAAAACTATTAAAATAAAATATTTGAAAAAACACATATAAAAAAAATTAATTAAATATAAAAAAAAAACAATTTAAAGTAGACAATTATTTATTATTTAAATATCATTTAATTTATTACATTTATTATTATTTTTTATTTTGTTCTACACAATGTCAAATTTATTAATAAAAAAAAAAAAAAACTATAAACATGTTAATATTTATATTATGGAAGAAACTTTCAAATAAATTTGGCCGGATTTTATTTTTCAATAAATAATATGAGTTACATTATTTTGTTTATAATTTATTTAAACTTTTGTTATTTGATAAAAAATAAAACCACAAACACGTCAATTTATTATAATCAATTATTAAAAATTATATTTTTTTTTTCATTTTTCTTTTTTCATTCAGTGTAAGATTATATTTAATCTTATATTATTAATAATATTTTATAATTAATTATAAAATAGAGAATTTATGTACAAATGAAAAATCGAAATTGAAAATTATTATTAACCATTTATCAACTTGATAAAATTAAAAATTAAAATAACACGATGATATTTTTTGACTTTTTCTTTGTTTAAACTAAAAAAAGAAAATATATCTATATATTAACAAATAGATGAATGAACAAAATTATTTATCATTAAAAATTATACAGAAAAAACAAAGGAAAAAAATGAAACCACATAATGAAAAAAGAAAAAAACTAAAAAAAAAGAATGATTACTTTCTTATTTTGTTGATTTAAAAATGAAAATATTATTTAAAGTCTATTTAACCATCATAAAACCTTGAACACTAACAACAAATTTATCAAAATTATCGCGAAATTTAAGTTTATGTGTACGACCACCATTTAATTCAACATCAGCAGTTAAATTATTAAAAGCTGTTGCAAGTCGTTGTGCAATATCTTGATCTGGTTGTCCAGCCAAAAAATTTTGTACAAGTTCTTGATATTGTGATTGATAACAGCATATTAAATAGTACAATGGTATACTTGCATTTGACACTAATTCAGAATTAATTTGATGTGAAAGAATAAGATTCATCAGCAACTGAAACACGAAAAAAATAAATAAACAAATTAATAAATCAATCAATCAACAATTAAATCAAGATAATTTAAAATTTCTTACATTCATAAATGGTGCAAGTAATTGATTTTTTGGTTCAGCTGTTTCAGAATAAATATGTCTTGCAACAACATACAAAATATCACAACAAAATACTGTTATTTCATGTCCAAATGAAAACAAACCAAGTTCAACAGATACCATTAATTGTCTCAACAATTCCGGTGGTAAATCACATACTTTTTTTGGATAAATTTCACAAACAAATGTTATCATTTTAAAATATTGATGACAAAGTGCTGGAAATTTAAGCAACTCAACAGTCATCATTGGCATGACAATATTAAGTCCATATAGAAATACATCAGCTGGTGTTATTGGCTGTTGTTGTGATTGCTGTTGTTGTTGTTGATCAGATGCACCAGCTTCAGTTAAACTTAAATCTAATATATCTTTACTCAATAAATTTGTCAATAATTGCATTAATAATAATATATCTTGAAATGTATCTTGTTCTTTAGTAATATCAATTGTAAGTCTATTTGTATTACAACGTGAATATGTTTGTATTGTATGTAAACATGATTGATAAACAATAATACTTTCATTTTCTGGTAAATAACACAACATTCTACGTGTACATTCACAAAAAAATTCCAATACAAGTTGTACAATATCTTGATAATTATGATATAAACCAAGTATATTTGATAACTCAGATAATATTGGTGATATATAATTAAATACTGATTTAACAGTTGATGCTTGTACACCTTGTGGTACACCAATAAGTGTTTCAATAATTTGTGTTATTTGTATTCTAATATCTTCTTGATGATATAAACGTGAAAAATTTGTATTCGTTATTATTTGTTTAAATCTATTTTGTATTGGTTGTAATATATTTGACCAATATTGTTCAGCTCTATTATCATTTTGTAATGCAGTACCAGCTTGTACAACTGAACGTATTAAACCTCTTTTAGCTGTTTGACAAAATTGATATTCAAATTTTGTTGATAATTCAATAATATTATATAATCTATCTGATTTTAAAAAATGTGATGCTTTTGATGGTGTTTCAACAAGTGATAATAATAACTGTATTGTATCTTTAATTAATGATTCTTCACCTCTAAATGTATTTATATTTAATTCAACTTTTTCAAGTAAAAAATTTGTTGTCCATAATGCACCAGGTGTATCATCACCAAATGCTTGTAAAAATGTTGTACTTAATTCAGTATAATATGTTTCAATTGGTAATAAATAACTCAATGAAAATTTATATAAAAACCATACAATTGTACCACTTAATTCTGGACTTAATTTATCTGATATATTTGATAATATTGCTGTTTTTTCAATTTCACAAATACGAAATATTGCTGATATTAAACGTATAACATTATCTGATGTTTCATCAGCACCAATAATATCATTAATATTACTACCAGGTGATGCTAATAATTGTAATGTTGTATTAACATTAACTTGTCCTTGTTGTATTTGTTGCATACTGTGTTTCATTATTTCAGATGGTATTAATGCATATTCACCATCTGATTCCATACATAATACATGACCAGATAATAACACAAGCCAATGTAAATCTTCATATAATTCTTTAATAATATTATCATCATTTAATGATGATAGCTTTTGTTGTTGTTGTTGTTGTCCAACATATTTACTTAATTCTTGTCTTAATTTATTTGTTTTATTTTCAAGTAAATGTGATAATACAGCTAATGAATGAGCTGGTATTTGTCTACCAATAACACCCATTGTTTGTAATTGTTCTTTAAATTTTGTTTTATCATCTTCTTCTGTTTCGTCAACTTCATCATTAATATTATTGTCATTTGTAATACGTGTACCATCAGGTGATGATAAATGACATTTAACATATATATTAAATATTTGTACAGATGCTTGTTGACAATATTCTATTGGAAAATAATGTGATTCAGATAATATTGATGACCATGTATCTAACATTTTTTCAAATGCTTCCATGTATAAACAATCTTCAGCACATATTGATTCTTCTTGTGCAGCACCTTCAGCAAATATACATGTTAATCTTGTTGTTTGTTCCATAAATAGCTGTAATAAATCACTTGGTATTGATGATAAATTAGTACCAAAAAATGTTATTAATTTTCTAATAATATTTGCCATACCAATGGCTTCTTGATCAATAATATTAATATTTGTAACAAGTTTTAAAAAACCCTGTAAATAATTAGTTAAATATGTAACACTTATTGATGGTGATGATAATACAGTACCATTTAAACTAGCTAATTGTACAAGACAATTTCTAGCATGATGTGCTAATTGTGGATTTGATCTAACTTTCCAATAAATATCAAAAAATACTTGTAATATCATTGGATCAAGTATAACATCACGCCATAATGGTACAAGACGTAATGATGGACTATTATCTGATTCATAAACAGCTTCAAATACACCAATTAAACGTTTTGGTAAATTAGCATATATAAAACCCCATACCATAACACCCTCAGTTATTGATAATAAATTTTTAACAAGTGTTAAATTTGTATCTGATATATCATTTTTAGTTAATTCAGATAATGCACTAACACTAAATTTAAATATACGTTTTAAATCAGTAACTTCAAATTGTTTTTTAGCTTTAAAATGTACTTCCCATGTTAAACCAACATCTGATGATTTAACTGTTGTTGCATATTCTTGCATTAATGCTGTTATCATACTACAACCAAGTAGCTGTCTTTGTATATCACCACTTAATATTAAATTTTCAACTTCATTTATTATTGCAGCACGTTCTTCACCAACATCTTCAATACTACCACGTTTAACCATTATAGCAATAACTTGAAGTATACGTTTTTTAACAAATTGTGCAAGTGTTGTTTTACTTATAATATAATGCAATAAATATTGTCTCAATGATGCAATATCATTTTTAGGTAACAAATTCCATTCTCTAACAAGTGCTAATTTTATTAAACCAGCTGATTCAAATAGTACATAATCAACTGTACTTGTCTCTAGTATATCACGACATAGTTGATATGGTGCTTTTGATTTACGAAAATTTAAAAATATTTCTTCAGCTGATTGTCGTTGTTGAGGTGTTATTACATTAGGTGGTGCCTGAAATATGATTGATCATTAATTTTACATTTAAATGAATTTATTTTTATTTATAAATTAATTGCTAAACGTATGGTTAATTGGATGACCTGGTGATGATTGATGGGGATAGTGGGACAAGGCTAGTGTTGATTATTTTTTTTTACTTACTAGGAGTATTTGTGCTGCTGCTTCTAATTCACGAATTATTTGATCAGATGCCATATTGTGGAATAACAAATATTCTTTTGTTAATTTTTATTATTTATTTGCAAATTGTGCGATAATATTTATATGATAATTTACGTGCAACGAAATGTAAAACAAAATTTAGTAACAAAAAGATAGGTTAGGATTACTATCCCCTATTTTTTTGAGAAATTTTTTTTTTTTTTAACAAACAAGGAGTGACACAAGGGGGTAAATTTTATGCATATATAATTAACGAAAAAAAATTTATCTTTTTATGTTGGTGTCTGTATTTCTTAATTTTCCCCTAAATTTTTTTATTTTTTTATTTTTAGATATTTTAAAAATAATCTTGTGTTTATTTTTATTTCATTTTTTTTTTTTATTTATTTATTTTTTTTAATTTTTATTATTTTCCCGGTAAATTGATTCAATTAAAATGGCTACCTATTTGTTTATGATTTTAGTAGTTAGATGTCGGGCTATGTCAATTCCACACAAATCTTGAAAAAATAAAAAAAAAATTTCCAAAAATTATAATTTAAACTATTTATTGTTAACTTTTCTTTTGTTATTTTTTAATTTGCAATTGATTAGTCAATTAAATCCAATTAATTAATTGATCAATTATGATAAATCAATTTTTTCATTATAAAAAAATATTGTTATTTATTTATTAGTTTTACAAATAAACAAATAATAAATATATTAATTACAATTGTTATTAAATTTGTTATAGTTTATTATATAACGTCAGATATTCATTTGTAATTTAGAAAATATGAAGTTAATTTAATTATAATAATTAATAACGGTAATTACTTAATTAATTTCTAATTATTTTTTTTAATAGAAAAAAAAAAGGATTTTTTATTTTTAGGAATCACCTGGAATTATTGTAATTGTCTTGTTTTTTTTTTTTTCTTTCGAATTAATTTAATGATTTGATTATTATGTGTAGTTTCTTTTTTTTACTTATATATTTTTGATAATAAATTTGATATTAAAATTAATTTTATGATATTATTTTTGTATGAAAATAATATAACTTTTTATTTATGATAAATTTAAAGAATTTATATTTTTAAAATTACTAAAAATTACTTTCATTGCTTTTTTCACATAACTTCCACTTATTGCATGAATATATAAATAAATTTGTAATTTTTTTGTTGAAATTTCAAAATATATTTCTCATTTTTTTATATAGAATTTTGAAATTTCAACATTTTCTTAAAATAAATTTTGCAAATTATTATAAATAACAACAAAATCAAGATCCATTGATCGCAAGTAAATATTAAAATTGAAACAATATTTATTATCTTTTATTAAATTATTATTACAGTATCGATTATCTAGCTATTAAATTAGTATTTAACTCAATTAAACTTCAATTTTTTTTTATATTATGAAAAGAAAACACTATTAATTTTTTTGATAGATTATAAATCTATTGACAATAGACGCTCGAACTTAATATTATGTGAAGCATATAATGATTTGAAAATACTATTACGATCTTTAAAAGAAACGTCTACATGTACTTTTTCCTCATGACACTTAGTTAATTTAGATAATTCTTCGACAACTTTAATATTAACACTTGTATTTCTAATTGCTAGAAATAATAGATTTGGTAAATTTTCAAAAAGTTTAATCACTGAACTATTAGAAACTTTACGGCAATTTGATAAATCTAAATAGCTCAATTGTTCATTAAATAAACATTCAATTGATTTATCAGTGATGTACTTATTTTGTTTTTCTAATATCTTTTTATAAAAATGGTCTAAACAAAGAGAGAGCCCTTGCAATTGACTCATTTTTGTGACTGCAAAAATACCATTATCAGTTATATTTGTACCAAGTATATGTATTTCTTTTAATTTTTCAGCATTATCTCTAAGTTTAATTAATAATTCATCTGAATCACCGCAATTCCATCTAATATCTAATGATTTAAGATTTTTTAAATTCCCAATTGGAGACATATTGATTTTTTCATTAATCATTGGATGATCACCAAGCGGGAGTAATTCTAGATCAGTTATACTTTCTGTTTCACCTATCGACTGAATTACTGTTTGATTCAGTTGAAAACCATCTAAACGTAAACGTTCTAAAGCGGTAAATCGAGGGAATACCTAAAAAATAAATAATTTATTAAAACTTAAATAAAATTTTTTTATTCTACATACATGAGAATATTTATTAAAATTTTCATTCAACTTACCGGAGCCAATGAATCTGGTAAGAAAACGCCATCTTTCGATCTACATAGAAGAGCTAAATCTTTTAAATTTCCACCCACTTCTTCTAATGACTTGACCAAAGTCATTGGCAGCGTTGATTTTCCACATTTCCATAAAATCGATAGATCTTCAAGTTTATGCATATTAGAAAAAACATTTTCAAAATCCTGATCATTTATTTCTTCAATTTTTATTGCAAGTTCTTTAAGACCTGGACAGTTGGTATGAATCAGTTGCATTATTTGAGAATTAAAAGGATATCCTGATACTCGAAGACACGTTAAATTATATCCACAGAATTGAATTACATATTCCAGATCATTTAGTGTTTCATCTGATGATGCCCAACATGCATACTTCGTAAAGCATGAAAAAACAAGCTTACTATTCTTATCTTTGCATACTGAAAAATAAATTAAGTATGTTATCATTAGTATTCATAATAATAATTATATAATGATGATAAAGAATTTTGATTTTATCATTGAAAATTAGTCTGTTGTTATTTCTTACTTTTTTTGAGTCGTGGTTCACGACGAAATAGTGGATCCATCTTATACATAAGACTTTTATGCAGTTGTTTCAATTTCTTGTTACCTTCTGAAGTATGTATATCGCAATCTTGAATACTTTTTTTAACATCTTCAGCTATCATCCTTTTTGTTATTAGATAATGAAAAAGTGATTTGGTTGACAATGATGCCGCCTATATGAAAACAATAAATTTATTAGTTTTTAATTTAATTAACGATAAACAACAACAGTAGCAAAAAACAATGCAATTAATTAACCATAATTTTTTTGATTATATAATATATAATATTTCAAAACTTACATTTCGTGTATTTAAAGCGTCTATTTCCAACTTTTTCACCAGCAATTGGATTTCAATTCGTCTTTCCATCTCAGCTTGTTCATACGTCTTCATATCTTGATAGGTTATTTAATTTAGTTTAAGATATAAAAAAAAAAAAATCGATGAACTATTATGACCTCGAATAAATTTGATAAGTTTGATGGAAAATACTTGATTAAATTAACGCTTACTTTTTCAATACCGTTTTTTAGTATATATTCAACTGAGCTTTAACCACGTGTGTATAACGTGAGATTGCAGAAAAAGTGACAACGATTATTTAAGTAAATAAATGCAAGCAAAAAAATATAAAGCAATATATTTTGCACGTGAATAAAATGTTATTACAAAAAGTTAATTTCCACGTGGTATATGTTACCTTACTTGGTCAAGGAATTGCTAACTGAATTTTAACCACGTGTGGAATAACTAATGACTTGTGTACTCAGTGTCTCGGCACTATTTAAATTTAAGAAGCAAGAGACAAGTGTGGCCTGTGAGGCTGTGGCCATGGTTTTCATAATATAATTTTTTCTGAAAAAAAAAAAAAATATTACCCGATTGTACCCGATCATACCCGATATATTTTTTTTTAGATTTTTTTAGATTTTTATAGATTTTTTTTTTTCTAAAAAAAAATATATTGGATATCGATATATCGTGGTCAAAAAATATCGGCGATAATATTGCGATATATATCGGCCATTAAATATATCGGTGACTATCGCACACATCCCTATTGGTGAGTGGTGTTGGTGCATGTACTGGTCGATGTATTGACGGTTTTGACAGGAGTCTTGTCATCTGTCAAATGTGTGCAAATGTGTCATCAACAATAAAACTTGTCAAAATAAACAAAAAAAAAAAAAAACACCTAAATTTCGAACCAAAATTAAATTGAGTAAGAAATACTATGACAACAAAGTTTATCAAATAAAAAAATTGATTATAGTTAAACAAACAATAAATAATTAAAAATGTATGATTGGCAAATACTGGGTGGTGGTTTAAGTGTAAGATACTGATAAAAATAACAAGCTGCAATAAAAAAAATTCGCAGCAACAAATAAACACTTAAAAAAATACTAAAAAAAAACAATAAACAAGATGTTGTTAATATTTAATAGCGTTAAATCAACAATACTATTATTGTTGATATATTTATTATCAATAATAATTGTTGAATCAACTCACATAAGAGGTACATTCAACACAAATGAATTTTTTAGATTTTTAAATAAATATGGTTTTCAACAAATGGATATTCATTCACCAAAAGATTCATATGGCTATATATTTGGTAATATAACATCTAAAAAAAATACAACAAAACAAATAACACTATCTGTACTTGATAGAAATTTATTTTTACAATATTATGGTAATAGAACAATCAAAAATAAAACATTAGCATGTAAAATGATGTTTAAAAATATCAACGAAAGTTCATATGATTCTGAGTGTAATATTGATGGAAAAGATTTATTAAGGTAATGAATAAATAATTTAAATAAATAAATAGATAAATTAATTAATTTTTAATTTAATTTACAGAAAAATACCTTGTCCAGAAGGTAAATTATGTCAAGATGAAGATTTACCATGGAATGTTATAAAAAATCATCAATTTACATATGTCATAACTAAAAAACAACCTGGTTTTCGTTATGTAAGTTTGGTTGCTTGTTATCGTAATAAACAAACATGCCAATGGGAATGGTATAATGAAAGTTTAGATATTGATTATGATATATGGCTTGTTAATGGAAATCCAAATAATAGTGGTTCACATAGCTTGACGTATCAATTTTCTTATGATCGTCAAAATACATTGGAACTGTATTTATTATTTTTTTTGTGTTATATTATATTGGTGCCATTACAATTATATGCTGTTAGATTACAAAGACATCCAGTTACTAGATTATTTACTGCTAGTTTGTTACTTGAATTTTTGGCAATATGTTTGATACTTATTCATGTTGTTAAATTTGCATTTGATGGAGTTGGATATGAACAGCTGGAAGTTGCTGGTGATATTTTTGATATTTTATCAAGGGTATGAAGTTTTTTTTTATTGTTTATTTATGGATATATTTATTTAAAAATTCACAAGATATTTTAAAAAAATAATGATATTCTTTTTTATTTTTTAATTATTTATTTACTCAAAAATTAATAAGAGATATTTTTTAAAAATACAAATATTATTTTTCATTTATTTATTTAAAAATTAACAAGACATTTTTTATTTTTTTAATAATATTATTGTCTCCACTTTATATTGTTTATTTATTTATTTATTTGAAAAATAACAACAAATATTTTGTCGAAACAATAATATTCTTTTCTATTATAAATTTATATTATTTATTTTTTTAATTATTTTTATCACAACATTCATTAAAAATTAAACAATATACATATTTATTATACTAATTTGTTGATTATTATTATTTTTTTATAGACAACATTTATGTTGTTGCTACTTTTATTGGCAAAAGGATGGGCTGTTACGAGAATCGAACTAACATGGAAACCATTAGTATTTTTTATTTGGTTTTGTTATGGAGTTGTTCACATATTGTTGTATGTTTGGAACATGGTAACTATCAATTAGCAAATTATCTAATTAAATTTAAATTGATAAATTAACTAGATATTGTTTAATTAATTTACAGACTGAAGTTGACATTGTCGAGGACATTGATGAGTACCAAACATGGCCTGGATGGTTCATGATACTATTTCGAAGTGCAATAATGATTTGGTTCATCTTTGAGCTTCGTAATACAATGACTTACGAGCATAACACTCAAAAATTAAATTTTCTTCTTCACTTTGGAGCATCAGCACTCGTATGGTTCATTTATTTACCAATAATTGCTATAATTGCTTTGCAAATAAGTCCACTGTGGAGGTTTAAATTTTTACTCGGTAAGTTTTTCATAAAAAAAAAAAAAACAAACGAATCAATTTTAATAATTAATCGTTAATATTATTTAGGAATAACATATTCTGCTGATTGCTATGCCTATTGTGTAATGGCACATTTACTATGGCCAACACGAAGTGAACAATATTTTTTACTTGCACAAGGTACAGACAATGCTGATGAGCTTGATGAGTTTAATGAAGCTCCACATATTTTAAACAATTACGTTGAGCCACCAGAACTTGGTAAAATATTAGCATAAAAATTTCATTTTAAACAATTTTTTTATTGTTGTATATATCAACAAATAAATTAAAACGAGTGTGATGTAATTTTGCCAAAATTTTTGTTTTAAATTTTTAAAAAACAATTTTAAAAATTTCGAAATCAACTCGTGCTTGTATGAGACTGATGTACCTCTGCACGTCCATTCATATATTTTATCATTTTTTTTTTTTTTTTCGAATGGTCTTTCATNTTTTTTTTTTTTTTTTTTGTTTTAATTTAAACAAAAAAAGAAGAATGTCGTTGCTCAAGAATTTTAAATAATGAGATTTTGTTTTAAATTTAATTTTTTAATTAATAATTATCTTCACGTCCATTGAGATAATCTATATATTTTAAAAATAGATTAAAACAAGTAAAATGGTTTTTATTGTTTATGTTTTTTTTTATAAACAATAAATTGAATTAACTTTTGTGGGATTTCCTATATTTCTCTGTATAAATGATTTTTTTTAATTCGAAAAAATGATTACTTTTAAATTATTTAAATAAAATTTGTTAATCAGTATTTTATTTAAACAATTATCATGTTATTATTAAAAATTACATAAGCAAAGTCAAGAAGGCATCAGTTTCTTTTTTTACATGAAGAAAGAATTTCTAAATCCTTAAAAAAAATTTCCATAGAAATTTGATAAACGTCTTTTGATTTTAACTTTTTTCTTTTTTTTTTTGGCACTTGGGCTCTTTTAAATCTACAACAATGACCTGTAATTAGCTAATTACAATTATATGAAACAATTAACATTAATGCTGGCTAATCATGCAATTTAGAATTGTTGGTGATAAAAAAATAATAATAATAAAAAATAATGAATTAAGTAGAATTTAGTTTTATAAAATAAATACCTCGTAAATTATAAAAATTATCAAATATTAATAATCAATATAAATTATTAATTAATAAATTTAATTTTACCCAATATTAATTGTTTAAATATATTTTTAATCAAACCCAATCCTTATTATTTCATTATAAACAATTTAAAATATTTTTTTTTATAATTTAAACACAAAAAACTAGTTTTTCTTTTTTTTTTTTTTTTCAACATTTATTTTGTTTATCAATCATAATAATAAAATGACACAAATTTATTACAATAGTTTAAGATGCGAGGTAATTTTATCAATGAGTCTATTTGGTCCAGGTCCAATTCCAAGAACAGATATTGTCCCAGGCTCCAGCTGAGTTCTTCCAGCATCTCTAATTAATGATGTGACAAGACCAATTTTTTTAGCATCATCTGATAATTTAATAATTGAATCTTCACTATTTATTTTTAGGACAATTTTTGGTTGACCCAAAAACATCCATGATTCTACATTTTTTTTTTGCATAATATTTTTTGATGATTTGCTGAAACACTCAACAGCAGCATGTGAACATTGTGATGCTACTTTTCCCTTGGTCATTAGAATATCTGTTCGTACAACAAGTACCATTTTATATGGTTCTTTTGGCATTCCGTTTTTTATTAAATACATTAAACGACTCAACAATTCACCCATTTATTTTACTTTTTTTATTATAATCTATTTAATTTTTGTTGCTCTTGATATTTTGTCATGCAGGCTTTAAATTCTTGTACTTCTTTTTTACACAAACGCCAATCTTTTTTCTCTGAATTACACTCCTGTAATATTTTTTAAAATTATTATTAATATTGTTAACATGTTGTGCAAATTTATTTTAATTATTTACCAATACTTGATAATGCAAATCAATACAGCCAGTTTTTTTTAACATTTGTTCAACTGGATCAACAATTTCTTCTTCTTTTTCTATATTTTTTTGATTATCACTCATTATTAGTTGAATTAATTTATTAAATTAATTATTAATCAACTACCACATGGTTTTTATAAACACCAAATAAATTAATTATCAAAACACATGGTGTATTTTTTTTTTTTATTTAGCTGACAACTTCAAGTGACACTATGACCATCTTGAAAAAGCTAAAAAAATAAAAACAAAAATGGAGCAATTAATTAATTAATTAATAACAAATAATAAAAAAAAATTAATCAATATTTATGAAAGATAAATAATTAGCCAATGAGATTTATTTATTATTAATAATTATATTTTTATAGTATTTTAGCGGTAAAATTTGAAATACAAAATATAATTTTTTCAATGTTTTTAACACTTGTTGTTTTTGATGAAATCAGCTGATTTCATTTCATCATAAAATTCATCAGTCTTGGACCCGGTGTCCCCCTGTAATGTATGCGTCTTAAACGGCGCGATAATATATATTTATTACTAAATAATTATTATTTTTAACTTAAATTTGTGTCACACAGGTAAAAATATTTTTAAATATTTATCATTTACTCTTATTTGATCGGTCCTTAGTCATCATTTTAATCAATTTAATTAACCCAAAAACACGTGTATCTCATAGGTAATTTATAACTTCATCTAAAAATTATAAAAATAATAATAAATAATAATAATAACAAACGGGGGATGATGTATTACACATGGCCGCGAATGTGCGCAAGAAGTATTTTCAAAAAAGTTTTCGCGCAGGTAAAAGTAACTGCAGTAGTTTGTTAAATAATTTCACAATAAATTGACATAATAATAAAAAAAAAATTATTGTTTTTTATATTATTATAAATTTTTCCATTATTTAGGCTAATTAATTTTCATTTTTCAAGTATAAAAGGTATTGTTTTAATTGAATTTCAATGGATTTTTTTTCGTTTTTTTTTTTACAGTGTTTGTTTATAATTAATTAGTTTACAGTATTGACTGTTATTATTAATAATAAAAAAATAAATATATATATATTTTTGTGCGCGAGCATGTTGGTTTGTTTAATTTAAATATTTATTTGATTTTTTTCTGTGACAAGTGAGAATATTGCATCGCAAATGTCAATGTGAAATATTTTGAATGAATTAAATTGACAGGGGTTGTCAAGTAAAATTAAAAACCTTGAGATAAAAATTAATTTTAAAAACAATTTGACAAGTTTAAATTGTTTATTTAATTGTTATTTATTTGATAAAATTAACGTTAAATATTTATCAAGTTTTTAATTTACTCCAAAAAATAAATAAAAAACTTGAATTAAAATTAATAATTTAAAACAAAAATAAATATTATTATTAAATAGCCCTTTATTTAAAAAAATATTAACAATTTTTATAAAAACAAATAAATATTTTATGTATTATAGTATTTTACCTCAATATTTCCTTAAAACTTTGAGACAAAAAATTAAAATGATTACCTAACAAAAAAAAAAAAATAAATAAAAAAAAAAACTAGTAATATATAATTGTCATTTAAATATCTTGTGATGTATTATTTTTTATAATTATTTACAAACAATAATTATTGTGCAAGGTAATGTTCAAAGTACTCAATACTTAAAACCACTTAAAAATAATTTTTTTTTCCTTTTAAATAACAAAGAAACTAATAATTTTTGCACATATATCATTTAAACATATGTCAGTTGTTGTTTAACAATTTATTATTATTGTTTACATCTGTCAAAAAGCCCGGGTGTTATACAGCTTAAAAATAAAACCACCAGATGGCTACGTATAATAAAATAACACAAGAAATAATCAAAATAAAGTACAAAGTCGAATTAATATTATTTAAAAATCAGTGAGCCAATATATTTGTCATTAACCGGATGAAATAATTCGACAATTGTTCAACCAATATTGGTATAATTTTTTTAACATACTATTATGATAATTATTATTAATAATTGAGGTATTATTGTTCTCTCACATGTGGTGATGTTGACTTGTGTTAGTATATAATAGAAATTGTTGGATTTAGCTCTCGGTAGTCCGATGCTTCCCAGGTGAACCAACGCATCATGCGGCCTAGCTTAAAAAAGACCACATCATGTCCAGTACTCAAGTACAATAAAAACCGTCATCGATTCGATAATTTACTTAATTAAAGCAATACTGTGGAATCGACTATGACTACCTTTTTTGCATTTTTTTAATTTAAATTTAAAAAACAAAACTGATTATAATATTTATTTTGTCTTTATTTTATCAACATAATTAACAACTCAGACAAAATAAAAACAAAAAAAAAAAAAATATATATATTAATTATTTTTGGGGTATTGTTTTTACTATAATTATTATGTAATTATTATTATTATTATTTTTTTTTTTGTTAATTAATTGAATTATCATGAAGATGTGATGATAGTTATTCTCAAGGATAAATATTATTATTTTTTTTTTTTAAATTAATTTACATGTAAAATATAAAATTATTTCATTCAGAAAAAAATTGTGGACTTTTATATTTTTAAATAAAAAAAAAAAAAAATTGATGAGGAAAAGTATTTAAGATTGTTGGGTGATTATTTGTGACCTAACTTTAGATATGACCATGAAAATAAGACACAATTAAATTGATGATGTTGGTTGAGCCAACTGTATGCTTTATTTTATTATTTTATTAAAATAAGCATATTATTTAAATGACTCTATCATTGACAAGTTGTTTTATTTATTTTTTTAAATTGTTTATTTGGGTTGTTTAAAATTGAGGGAAAAAAACGTGATTAAATTTTATTAATTAACATTTGTATTAATTGAAAAGTATAGCTATTCATTTATAAAAATTTATATTGGATTTTTTTTGAAGCAATGTGTTGTGTAGACAAGTGAAGTAATTAATTATTTGTTTATTGAATAATTCAGGTGGAAATTGATTAATTTATAAAATGGAAACAGCCGAAATGGAAGATAGTTTTAATGAACACAAGGAGTATGATACAATGGATCATGACATCCAGGATATGAAAAGAAAAACTAGCATTTTTAAATTTTACTCAATGAAATCAATTGGTAAGTTGAAAAAAAATTATTTATAGATTTGATTTGATTTTTAAATCGTGTAATTAGACATTCATTCATAAAAAAAAATTCTAATAATTAAAAATTTTAATTAGATTTTAAATTATTCAATAAATTTTGTTGAAAAATATTTATGATTAAATTTGTTTGTTGATAAAAAAAAAATAAATTAATGTTATTGTTAATTGATTTTAAAAATTGAAAATATATTTTTTTAAATTATTTATTGTTGAAAAAACAAAAATTAAATAAATTTATTTGAAAATTTTTAATTTGTTAACTGTTTAAAATTTATTACGCGGTTTTTTATTTATTTTTTTTTTTTTTCGACAAAGTTCAAGCTGTTGTTGTTGATATTTGTCTTTCAATAAAAAATATATAAAACAAAAATTAATTCAAGACAAAAGTCTACTTAAGAGTGTAAAAAATATCAGTGATTAAAGTCCATTGTTGATAAAAGCCAACGTCCTCTAGTAGAATTTTTATGAGGTCGATTATAAATTTGCAATAAATAATGAAATTAATGAAAATTAAAAAAGTAAACATTGATTAATTTACAAAAAAAATTGTAATATTCCATAGCCCCTTTTTTTAAAAAAAAAAAAAATATTTAAGAAATGAATTGAATCGAAATTTAAAAAAAATAAAAAAAATTATCAATATTAAATTTAATTAGTCGGATGCAGTTATTTTAATGCTAATTATAAATACTATAGTTATATAAATTATTAATAGTTTAATTTGTTAATCACGAGGTCTTTTTTTTTATTAGATTTACGTTGAGATATATGACAAGTCGCAGGCGAATATCTTTTGGCGACAATTCGACTTTGTCACGTGCCAAAAAAAATTTAAAAAATAAAAAAATCATTCACCAGATATACTTGTTGAAATAATATCACAATCTTTATTCATTTTTTGATAAGAAATTTATCAAAATTCCAATATGACTTATGTAAACTTTTAAAAAAATTTTAACGAAAAATAAATTTTATTTTTTAATAAAAACAAAATTGATTTAAAAAATTTCGATTAAAAAAAACAGCTGCTAATATAGCTAAAAAATTAATTAATAATTTTTTTTTTTAAATTAAACCCAAAAAAAGATTAAATTTTAAAATTAAAAATTTCAGAATTAATATATTGTTTAAATAAAGAGAAAAAAAAAAATGTAAAAATCAATTTTTAAATTATAGAAAAATTTATTTATTATATAAATTTTTTTCCTCAATAAAAAAAAATATATTTTATAAGTTGTTAAANAAAAAAAAAAAAAAAAAAAAAGAGTGGGAAAAAGTCAAAGTGGTATAATAAAAACGAGCCTCCAACAAACTAGCCAATCATATATTAAAAATTATAATGACGTTGCGAAAAAGTGACGTTACAATAATAAATGTATAAATAAGAAAAATCATAATTTCAACATGACATTACTCGTGTGTCAACGAACGCAACAACATCTAGCTTTAAGAATAAATTTAAAAAATTATCAAACAAATAAAATACCGTTAATAAATAATAATAAAATTATAATAATAGTGCAAAGTGATATTAAATAAATTAACTAAATAAATATATATTTTTAAACAAATTAAATAATGGGTCGTTATAGTGGAAAGGATTCTTCAGTGTCATCATATACTGGTGACACTCATTTTCATACACTAGGCATGTTATTATTCAATTTATCTATTTTTTTTTTTTTAAATAATAATAGTAACAATAATAATAATAATTCATTAGCGTTGAAGAGAAATATTTTATTGGCTTCCCATTAGTATATTTATAATGTAATTTTATTGTTAAATATATTCTTGACAACATCTAGGTCATAAAATTGTTGTTGTTGTTGTTTATTTTAATAATTTTAATTAAATATTTATATTTTAGATTCAATGTCACTTGGAGGAAGAAAGTCTGGACCTCTTGTTGGTGTCATTGATGTTGGAACAAGGACAGTAAGATTTGCTGTGAGTATTTAAAAAAAAAAAATAATAATAAATTAGCTATCATTGAGTTCAAGAACAACATTTTTTTTTAATCAGTTTGATAATTTCTTTTTTTTTTTTATTTGTTAATCTTTTAAATAATAAATTGATAATGTTTAATTTTTTTTAAAAAGTTGTTTAATGCTAAAAGAGTGGCTGAAGTTGTATCACACTCGATTGATATTGAATCATCAAATCCACAAGAGGGATGGGTTGAACAAGATCCAAAAGAAATATTGTTTGCAGTTAAAGCTTGTATTAAAGATGTCATTAAACAGATGGATGATCTTGATTTACAAGTTGAAAATATTGCAACAATTGGATTAACTAATGCTAGAGAAACAACAATTGCATGGGATGCATTAACTGGTGATCCTCTGTACAATGCAATAAGTAAATAATTAATTTAAAAAAAACATTATTAATAATAAAAGTAATAAATTAATTTAATATTGATTTTTATTAATTGCTTTTTTATATTTTTATTTTACAGTTTGGTCTGATATTAGAACTGAAAAAATGGTTGATCAAATAATAGCTAAATTTCCAGATCAAAGTAAAAATCATTTAAAGCCACTTTGTGGTTTACCAGTCAGTCCATATTTTTCAGCTTTAAAAATTAGATGGCTCAAGTATAATGTACAAGCTGTTAAAAAAGCCATGAGAGATCATCGATGTAAAGTTGGGACATTAGATACATGGATCATTTGGGTAATTAATTAATTAAATTAATACAAAAATAAGAAGAATTAAATGATAAATTATTGTTTTATTATTTTAGAATTTAACTGGAGGTAAAGATAATGGTCTTTACATAACAGATGTTACAAATGCATCAAGAACAATGCTCATGAATATTGAATCATTAACTTGGGATCCAACATTATGTAGATACTTTGACATTCCAATGAAATTATTGCCTGACATTAAAAGTAGCTCTGAAGTTTATGGAAAAATAACAGTTGGTCCACTCGAAGGAATTCCAATATCTGGTGTAAGTTTATAAAAATATTTAAATTATCAACCAACAAAAACAACAACAATATATCCTAACAGCTTGTTTAATTTATTTTTTAGATATTGGGTAATCAACAAGCAGCATTAGTAGGTCAAAATTGTTTAAAAAAAGGACAAGCAAAAAATACATATAGAAGTGGTTGTTTTCTTCTTTGCAATACTGGAAAAAAAGTAAGAATATATTTTAATTTTCCTTCATTGATAACAACATTTTACATAAATAAAATTATCAAAAGTTTAAAGTTCAATGTAAAATTAGATAAAGAAAAAAAGCCCTTAAATATTTGAGAAATTGATAATATTGCAATTTTATTTTTAGAGAGTTGATTCATCACATGGGCTAGTAACAACAATTGCATATAAAATGGGTCCAAATAGTCCAGTTCATTATGCACTTGAAGGTTCAGTTGCTGTTGCTGGAGCAGCAATTAAATGGTTACGTGATAATATGCGTTTGATTGAAGATGTACATGAAAGTGAACATTTAGCACAAAGTGTATTTAGTACTGGAGATGTTTATTTTGTTCCAGCTTTTAATGGTTTATATGCACCATACTGGAGAAGTGATGCTAGAGGGTAAATAAATATTTTAAATAAATATTTTAATTTTATTTTTAATTTATTTGATTGATTTTTAGTATTATTTGTGGTCTAACTGCATTTACAACAAAACAACATATTGTAAGAGCATCATTGGAAGCTGTTTGTTTTCAAACACGTGATATTCTTGAATCAATGAATCAAGATTGTGGATATCCATTGACAAAATTACATACTGATGGTAGAATGTCAACCAACAGTTTGTTGATGCAATTGCAAGCTGATTTATCTGGAATTCCAGTTTGTAAGTTGTTTTATTTTTTACTTTTAATAAAGTCGTTTGTTGATTAATTTTTCTATTTTAAACTGATTGTTGTTCATTATTTTTTATGATTAATTATCAGTTTTTTGCTAATTTGTCAAGTAAATTAAATAGCGTCAAATAATTAACACAAGTTTGTTTGTTTTATTAAAGTTCGATCAACAATACCTGATATAACAGCACTTGGTGCTGCAATGGCTGCTGGACAAGCTGATGGTATTGGAGTGTGGGAACTTGAAGGTGAAGATGATATTGAAACTGTACCAACTGATACTTATCTTCCAACAACAACACCAGAAGGTATTTTAATTTAACTAAAAATACAAATTATTTTATATTTATTAAAATTTAATAATGATGATGATGATAATATTAATTTTTTATTATTTTAGAACGCGATGGAAGATATAAAAAGTGGAAAATGGCTGTACAAAGAAGTTTAGGGTGGGCATCAGTTCACAGATCTGAAAGCATGACAGGTAAAATTTCTAAAAATTTAATTATCAAATTAATCATATAAAAAAAAATATTACATTTAAAATGTTTTTAAATTTTTTAAATTTATTATTACATTAATTAATCAATTTTCAATATTTATAAATTTGAAAAAAAATATATTTAACTTTAATTTTTGTTTATTTATTAGTTTATTTATATAAATTGTTTATTTTTTTTGTTCTAGATGAAAGATATCAAGTATTAGCATCAATACCAGCCAGTTGGTTTGTCATGACATCATTTGTATTGTTACGATTGAGTTATTATCTTGAAAATCGGTGACGAAATAAATTAAATTTATTAATCACCTAATTATCACGGACTAAATGCCAATAAATTTAAATTAATGAAAGCTAAATTTCACGATATTATTAATTAGATAAATAATAGAAATTAATAATAATAATAATTTTGAATTTTAAATTATTCAAATGTAGTAATAAAATTTAAAGTGTCCAATGTAAATTAATTAAATGCGCGCACATATATTTTAATTTTTTAATTTACAATTAGATAAAAAATATTATATTGTTATTTTTTAAATATTATTATTGCTTGCCCCTATTTTGTGCTCAATACAATGTATTTTTATTCAATTTATTATTATCATAAGTATTGTGAAATTATTTATTTAATTTTAACTCTGACAGAGTCTTTAAAATATCAAAAAAAAAAAAATGTATAGTCTTCAAAGTACTTAAATTGTTGAAAATTATTGTAAAACTTTGAATGCCTTTTATTTTTATCGAGATAAATATTCAAGAATAAAAAAAAAAAAATAAGGCAGATAATAAATTAAAAAATAATTGTTGAATTTTAATTTTTATGTTGATAATTTTATTTTAATTTTACAAATTTCAGATATTTTTTAGATAAAAATCAAAAGAATTTTTTCAAATTTTCTTTCAAAATATTCTTTAATAAAAAAATGGAATTAGATGTCTTTTTTTTTTTAATTTCTGAACAGGAATATCAAGGTAACTAATTAAAATTTTTTTAAATATAAAAATCCTCAAAAAACCATAAATTCCCGAAGAAAAAATTTTGTCATTTTAAAAATTCCCGATATTTTTTATTATTGTTTAAATTAATTAACAATTATAATTATTTAATTAAACATTTACAATTACAAGAATGTTTTTTACATAAAAAATCAAAAAAATTATTTAAAATTTTCTTCTAAAATATTTTTATTAATAAAAAAAATAAAATTAGATGTTTTTTTCAAATTTCTACTCATTTCCTTTCACAAATATATAAATTATTTAACGAAAAATATCAAATTAACTAATCAAAATCACTTTTAAACCTAATAATAAATTTTTTAAACATAAAAATCATTTTTCCTTATACAAAACAATTTAATCATTTTAAAAACTTCGCGCTCTTTTTAAATTTCAATAATCGAAAAATCTGGAAAAATCTCGATACAAGTACATTCGATAAACAGCAGGGTGCGTGACAGTCGTTGCTGTCTGGTCGTCAGTTTGGGACAAGTGTTGCAAAGAGGATGCGGTAATGTGTGTGATCTTATTTTTCATCTCGTGCACGAGTCACGGTGAGAATAAATCAAATAATATATCTTCTAAACAACAATAAAAAATTTAATAATAAAATCATAAATATATCTCCTCAACAAAGCTCCATCCCCCTTTTCAAAAAAACAAAACAAAAAACAAAAATTCCAAAAAAATCAACTCCAAAATTTTGTGTATATGTGTTGAGTGTCAAAAAAATGTGTGTATATTTTACAAAGTGCAGTGCCGTGACGTAATGCAACTAATATCCGGTCCAGTGAAAATATAAAAATAAAAAAATAAAAAAATAATAGTGTTGTTATTTGTGTAGCAAAATATACATACATATGTATTTATTTTATTTAACATCATCAACATCAACTAAGAAGATAAAAAAAAATTGAAAAAAAATAAATAAAAAACAAGTGCTGCGTGGGAGCCTCGGGCGTCTTCGTCGAGGAAAAGCCAATAAAATTTCCAAAAAAAAAAAACAAACAAATAAATAAATAAAATATTAATTTAACAATAAAATAATAATAATAATTGTTGATAATAAATAAATAAATAGCTACAAGTGTAACAGTAAAATAAAAAATTAATTTTGAAAAATTTATTGAATTGGTGTAGACATCAAGATGTCGTCGTCAGGTCACGGCAGCAGTAGAAATCGTACGGTTCATATAGGCTCAATATTTTCAAAATTACAAGGACGTTTTTCAGATGCAATGACACCACCAAAATTATCAACAGACAAACGTAGTCTTGATAAAACTGGTAAATTAATGGATAAAGTTGTCAAGTTATGTCAACATCAACGTATGAATCTTAAAAATTCACCACCATTTATACTTGATATATTGCCAGATACATATCAACGTTTACGTGGAATTTATCAAAAATATGAAGATCGTATGCAGGTGTTATATAGTATTGAACATTTTTGTGTATTTATTAGTAATTTAATACGTAAATGTAAACAGGCTATTAAATTATTTAAAGAAGGAAAAGAAAAAATGTTTGATGAAACATCACATTATCGTCGTAATTTAACTAAATTGAGCCTTGTATTTAGTCATATGTTGTCGGAACTTAAAGCAATATTTCCAAATGGTATATTTGCTGGTGATCAATTTCGTATTACAAAAGCTGATGCTGCTGAATTTTGGAAGGAGCGTTTTGGTAACAAGTAAATAACTATTTTTTTATTATTTCATTTTATATTTAATTTAACTCTTTTTTTTTTTAATGACCTTGGAGGAGTATAGAGAGAAAAATAAAAAAAATAAAAATTACGTTCTTGACCTAGCCGAGATCTAGGACAAGCACTTGTATGTTTTTTTTTTTTTTTTTATTTTTCTTTAAAAGAAAATTACAAAGATGCTTGAAAGTTTATATAAAAAAAAAAAAATTTAATTTATTTGTTTAATCTACTTTTAGAGCAATTTTATTTTTATTTGTTTTTTTTTTTTTATCGTCTCCCCAATGACAAAATGACAGTTTGTATGTCTCTCCTCATTTCCGGTAATCCAATTTTCATTGGGGCGAATAAAAATGAAAGGTCTGTTAGAAATTAATCGATATTTTAATATTTTTTTATTTTTTTAATTAACAACACACATGTGGCTACACAAAAACAGCTGAATGATAAATTAAAAAAATAATAATGATAGCGAAAAGTACACACAAGTACACGATGTGACTGACAATATTGTCTTGATGTCTATCAGTTCCATGAATTCAGCTGGATATGGACAATCTGTAAATAATGTCGTTTAAAAAAAAAAAACAATTCTCTCTGCACACACACACACAACTTTCATCAATGAACTATTTAACGTTTTTTTTTTTTAAATCCAAGTTCGTTGAACTTGATTGAGCATAAAAATAAAATACAAGTACAATCACAGTGTCTCCTCAGTAATTTTCATATTATCAGAAATTCCATTTTCTTTGGCTACATTAATTTTGAGATACAGCTTGAATGAAATTTAATACCTCAATTTCACTGTCATTATTTATTTGAAAAATAAAAAAAATATTTTTTAAACATTCTTTAAAGATATTGTTATCTAATTTTTAAAAATTTAAATTGATTTTTTATTTTTAATTTAATTCAAGTGCTTGATTATTGATGAAATTAATTAATTTATATTTTATTTATTTATTTTTATTTGTTTAAAAGATTGATCATTTTAATTATACAAGATAAAAAAAAAAAAATCTAATAATTTGATTTTTAATTTTGTAAAAATATTTATTGCAAATTTATCAACATGTACTTGTCGATTTATTTAAATGTATTATATTATTTACCTTTTGATGATCAGCAAATGAACAAATGTCATCACTTCCACCAGGTTCTTGACCTCCAAATTGATTACATGGAAAGGCCAAAATTCTAAGACCTTAAAAGAAACAATTAAACTATTAATATCCTTTATTTAATGACATATTTATTAATCAATTTACTTTTACTATCAGCAAATTGATCGTAAAGTTAATTCAGCTTTTTCCAATTCATCAACGTTAAAATGACATTCAAAAATGTATTAATTTAATTAAATATTTTTTAAATAACCCACGTAATTTATTTTTGTTTTTTTTAGAATATAATTTTTATTTTTTCTTCCCGCGTTAATTTGTTCACGTGTAACGTATTTTTGTCAGTGTGTATAAATAAACATTGAGCCAATTCATGAATGGCTCCTCCTCACATATACGTACAAATTTTCTTTTTTTTATTCTTTTTTAAATTTCATAGATACCTATATATATATTTGTGTTGGCGACTTAATGTCGTCAGTCAGTCAGTCAGTCAGAGTTTATTATTATTTTTCAAAAAAAAATAAAAAAAACATGATTATATCACGCGTGCCAGAATAATCGTCATCATCAACAACAAATATTGATGCTAAAATAATATCTAAATTAATAAAATGACCATGATAATGAAATGATTTTTTTTTATATATATATTATTTTTATTATTATTTAAATAAATTTGATATGAAAAAGAGAAGATGAGAAGTTGTATTTTAATTTTTTAGTGTCTATGAAAATTAACACTTAAAACATGATAGTGTAATGTGTGGTTTTTTTGTGTTGGTGGTAGTTTAGCTTGTGTAAATATATATATATAGATAAAATTTGAGTACCCGACAATATTTAACCCCGCAATACAAATATATACATGAAATAACGACGATGAGTTAAATTCACATCCGGAGCATACGAAACGGAAGGAAGAGGACGTGACGTCACGATTAATGAAAATTTAAAAAAATAACACACGGGTTAAAAAATATATACTATTTTTTAATTTTTATATATATATATATATATTTTTTTGCATACTACTTTTTTTTTTTAGTCACCTAGATACTCACATTTTAATTGAGATTTTTTTTATTTTTTTTTTTAGATTTTTTATTTTTGTTTATTATAATACATTCTAATTTTTTAATAAATAAATTTTTGTTTTTTTTATTAAATTATTGTTTGTTGATTATTTAATTATAATTTTATTATAATTTTGCTTTTTTTTTTGTATTTTTAAATAATATATTTTATCTTGTTTAATTAAATACTGACAAATTGATAAGGAAAAATTTTTTTAACTTTTGTTTGCTTTGATTTAAATGATTAGATTTGTTATTTTTTTTTTAAATAGATTAAATATTGTTCAGGAAGATACTATGATTAATGAGGAAAAAAATTTTTTTCCTCAGTTGATAAATTAATTATTTTTTGTAACATTTAAAAAAACCCCATAAATTGAGATAAAGAGATAAATTTTTTTTTCCTTGTTAATTAGTTTATTTTTTTCTATTTAATATTTAGGCAAATGAAAAAATTAATGTTATTCAGAAAACCTGTAAATTATCTTTTTCCTCATTTATAATTTTTTTTTTTTTTATTTAAAAAATATTTTGAACATTGGTTTTTTTTAAAAAACTCTTAAAAATTGATGAGAAAAATTTTCTACAATTCGAATTTATTTTTAACTGAACAATTGAAAAATAAATTTGACATTATTTAAAAAATCTATAAATTAACGATAAATTAAAAACCTTATTTTCAGGAAAAAATGAGTATTTATTATTAACGTAATTGAATTGTTTAAAAAAAAAAAATTCAATTGTAGATTTTTTTTTCTTTTTTCTTTTACCTATAATTATTGACAGTTATATTTTATTCACACCTCATTTACAATTAATTAATTTAAATAATAAATAACAATACAATTAAATTTTTTTTTATTTAAATTTTTAATGAATTTAATTAACTATTAAATCAAACAATCACAAATTGATAAATTAAAAAAAAAAAAAAAAAGCTATAAAACTCTCTTCCATTTAATTAATGTCACATTTTGATAAAAATAAAAAATTAATTATAATCATTAAATAACTCTTGAAAAGTAGAAGAAAAAAAAAAAACAAAATTAATTATTTTTATTTAAAAATATTCAGGTCATGTTAATTTTCAGCTACAAAAATTAATTGAATTAATAATTTTTCTTACTAAATTTATTATCTCATACTCTATAAATTTAAATAAAAAAAAAAAACATTAACAATATCATTTTAAATAAATAAATTATAAATCAAAACAAGTTGAATTAAAAATAAAAAAATATATATTAACAGTCAGACAAAGCCGGAAAGATACAGCTATGGGAAAAATAATAATAAAAAAAAAAGAGGAGGCTGAGTCAATGCCACGGCTTCGATGGAAATTAAATGACCATCCGGGGGCATCGTTCGTTTCTTGGTCAGTTAATGATCCTATATAGCTCGTGGTAGTTTGCCTGGTAACTTGATGATGGAAAAAATAAAAAAAAAAAAAAAAACATCCAGAGACACAAAAAATCAACTGACTGACTTTAAATTTTCAAGCCAAAAAAAATATCATTGACTCATCCTAAATTAATTAACATTATTTTTAATTCAAAATTTATGATTCAAGTTTAATGATTAATCCATTTTTATTCCTCAAATTATTTGGCTTATTTTATTTCCTCCAAAATTCACAAGGATATTTTAATTCCAATTTTTTAATTGATGCTAATTTTTAATTATGCTTTGATATTGAAATTATTTTTTTATTAAATTTGATTTAAAATAATTATTTATATTTTTTATTTAAAACTTCCGTTAGAATAATAAATTTATTTTTTTTTTTAGTCGTAGGTGTTTAAATGTCTTTTGAATAATTCTTTAAAAATTGTATTATTAGAAAAGCTATTTTGTAGGCGTTAGTTTAGGAGTCATTTGAGAAAAAAAAAAAAAAGAACAACCAAACCAGTTTTTCTTCTTGAGTGATTACATATTATTTTATTTTAAAATAGAAAAAAAAAAAATGCCTTAACATTTATAATATTACATTTATGATTTTTTGAAAATTAACAAATTATATTTTACAATTTATTATTGTTTATAGAAATTGATACAAGTATTTATTATATTTTTATTGTTTAATATGAAAAATAGATATTATTTTGTTGTGTCAAGGCAGTTTGAAATATATATTGAACATGTTTTTTTGAAGTTGAATATTATCAATATTTGTGCATCAGTTTAAAAATATTTTTCAAGAGTTGGAATAAGTTTGTGTGGTTCTGTGTTTGAACCTTCACGAGCAACTGGTATTCCTTCTTTATTAATGATGAATTTTGTAAAATTCCATTTGATAGCATCAATCAACAAACCGCCTTTTTGTTTTTTCAAAAACTTCCATAATGGATGAGCATCGTCACCATTAACATTGACCTTTTCGAACAAATCAAACTTCACCTACAATTTAAAAACAAACAATAAAAAAAAAAAACAGTCGTTAGTAATTTTCATATTATCAGAAATTCCATTAAGCTACATTAACTTAGAGATACAGCTCGAATAAAATTTAATACCTCAATTTCACTGTCATTATTTATTTGAGAAATAAAAAAAATATTTTTTTAAACATTCTTTAAAGATATTGTTATCTAATTTTTAAAAATTTAAATTGATTTTTTATTTTTAATTTAATTCAAGTGCTTGATTATTGATGAAATTAATTAATTTATATTTTATTTATTTATTTTTATTTGTTTAAAAGATTGACCATTTTAATTGCACAAGATAAAAAAAAAAAAATCTAATAATTTGATTTTTAATTTTTTAAAAATATTTATTGCAAATTTATCAACATGTACTTGTCGATTTATTTAAATGTATTATATTATTTACCTTTTGATGATCAGCAAAAGAACAAATGTCATCACTTCCACCAGGTTCTTGACCTCCAAATTGATTACATGGAAAGGCCAAAATTCTAAGACCTTAAAAAGAAACAATTAAACTATTAATATCCATTATTTAATTGCATATTTATAAATCAATTTACCTTTACTCTCAGCAAATTGATCGTAAAGTTCATTCAGCTGTTTGTAATTTGATGCAGTATATCCACATTTTGATGCGACATTTACGATCAAACAAACGTGACCTTTGTAGCTAAAATATATCAATGAAAAAATTTATTAAATATCAATTAATATTGATTTTTTACATAACCTTTAACTATATTTAAAAATAAATAATATACGTACTTTGACAAAGGTACAACTTCTCCTTTGATATTTGTTGCCTCAAAGTCATAAATTGACTTGGCTGCTTTCCAATCTTGATTTCCAGCCATAGCTATTTTTTAAAATACAAAAATTAGTTTATTTTTTTAAAAATACATAATGCAAACAAAAAGAAAAACTAATAAACTTCATTGAAGGATGAAAGCATGCTACACAAAAAACTTTTGGCAAATAATTTTCATTCAATTAAAATTTCAAAGCGTTAGGAATTTTATATTTTTAATTTGAAATTTTATTTCTTTTTTTTTACGTGCCTGATAAATTTCTTATTGATTGGAGTCTCGTTATAACCGATGTGTATTTAACAATTCTCATCTTTTTTTTTTTCTAATTTAAAAAAAAAAAACAACAAAAAAAGTATTGTTATTAGTTTTTTTTTCATTTAATATAAATTTTATATTTAAACAAAAATAAACTTTTTTTTTTTACATTAATTTTCAATTTAAAAACAAAATAAATATAAAAAAAAATCGAAATTTCCATTCAAAAATAAAATAAATATATTTTGTCGATTATCGGATATATCAGTCAATGAGTAATAATAAAAAAAAAAAAAAAAAATCCAATATTTACAAATTGGAGTAAAAAAATAATGAATTATTTATATTTTCCCACGCAATCGATTTATCTGACATCTATAGCCCAGACACCGAATGAAAAAGTATCACGCCATTGTGATTACAGCATAACAAAATGAACGAAAAAAAAAAAAAAAAAAATACTAAAATGATATTTATACGCAATAAACAAAATAAACAAAATCTTAAATACTTGATGATAATTTATTATAAATAATTTAGCCTATTATTTACCTTTATCAATTATAATTTAATAAATCAAAAAGAATCTTCTAGATGTTGTTTTTTGTTGTATTTTTTTTCGAGACAAATAAAATATTATCTTGACTATCAGGGTGACCGGCAACGACTGAGTCGCATTTGTAAAATTGTGACGACTCATCACACCAACAAACACACACATGCACACATTGATACAAGCATGGAAAATTTTTTTAAAAAACAAATCCAATTTACAATAATTTTTTAATGCAATGATTGATTAAGAAAAAAATTATATAATTAATACTTTTCAATGAGAAAGATATTAATTTACATGGATAGCATCTTTTTTAATATTTAAATAATATTTTACATAATGATTATTATTTATTACATAAAACATTGACAATTATTATTATTATTTTTGTTTATAAATTTTTTATAAAAACAGTGACAAGATCGATAACGAGTCTGTCACTAGTTGATAATAATTATGACCTAGAAAAAATATAAAAAAATATACTTAATGACTAATAATTAAAATGATAATTAAATTTTTTTTTTCAGTACTTTGGTACCATGGAAAGTATTTAGACAAGAGCTTAATCATGTTCATCCAATAAGTTCTGGTCTTCAAGCAATGGCCTTGAAATCAACGATAGATCTTACCTGCAATGATTACATATCAAATTTTGAATTTGATGTATTTACAAGGTAAATAAAATTTGTAAAAATACAAATAATACATTTAATTATTAATTATAATTGTTTTATTATTTAGATTATTTCAACCATGGTCAGCATTGTTACGTAATTGGAAAATTTTAGCTGTAACACATCCTGGATATGTTGCATTTTTAACATATGATGAAGTTAAAGCAAGATTACAAAAATATTGTATTTCAAAACCAGGAAGTTATGTATTTCGATTGAGTTGTACTAGACTTGGACAATGGGCAATTGGATATGTAACATCAGAGGGTGATATTCTTCAAACAATTCCACATAATAAAAGTTTATGTCAAGCATTGTTGGATGGCTATCGAGAAGGATTGTAAGTATAAAAAAAAATTTACATTTTCATGTGAAACAATTACCATATTAATAACAATTTTTTTAATTTAAATTTTAGCTATTTGTATCCAGATGGTAGAGGCTCAAATCCAGATTTAACATCAGCAGTACAACCAACACCAGAGGAACATATTAAAGTAACTATTGAACAGTATGAATTGTACTGTGAAATGGGTAGTACATTCCAATTGTGTAAAATATGTGCTGAACATGATAAAGATGTTAGAATTGAACCATGTGGACATTTATTATGTACACCTTGTTTAACATCTTGGCAGGTAAATATATATAAAAAAAAAATTATAAATACTTCATCTTGACAAAATAAAATTAAAAAACTTTTTTCATATTCATTTGATGTATAGACATGTATGTCAAGTACATGAATTAAGGCTAAAAAGTTTGAGTTAAAATCCACTTGTTAAATGTGGGTTACTTCTAGTGTCATTATCAATAAATTATCATGAAAATTTATTCATGTCAATTCATCAATAATCATTATCATTATTACTATTACATGACAAAAATAATTTAAAAAAAAAAAACTGTGACAATTGTGTTGAGTAAAATATTAATTTGATAATTAGTTTTTTTTTGCAAACAAGGATACTGATGGTTCGGATGGTAGATGTCCATTTTGCCGTGCTGATATCAAAGGAACTGAGCAAATTGTCGTTGATCCATTTGATCCAAGAAAAACACACAGACCACCACCACCACAATCTGAATCAGCAAGTAATGAATCAACACCAACGAGGGACACTGATCCTGACACCGAGGTATCCGACTAAGGACTATCACAATTCTCTAAACAAATTATTAAATACAACAACAACAACAACGACTACTACAACAGCTAAAGCTACAGCTACAACAACAGAATGCCTGAATCAACAATTAATTTTAATGCCTGGCGAATATCATTCTTACATTTTTTTGTTCATTTTTCTTTTTTAAAAGTTTCTTTTTTTTTTTTTTTTTCATTTTTAATTGTTTGACGCATTGTTCATTAATTATAATTAATGTGAGAATGTTTAGAAAATGTGTGATTGTGTGAAGAAAGAAATTTAGAAATTACTTTTTTCTTTTGCAATATAGATATTTTTGATGTGGATTTTTTATAATTTAACAATGGATCGTGGATTTTTAAGGTAGGTTTTTTTTTTTAACGATGAATTTTAGACAGCAATCAATCATATTTTCATTATCAGCTTTTGTCGTTTGATATGCTCATTTTTTTTTTTTCTAATTTATCCCATCATTATCATTTATTTATTGTTAAAATGATTTTTTAAATTCAAATAATTGCTTGATAAAAATGCATCATTGTTTAGCTTTCGAAAAAGGAGAAAAAAAAAAAAAAAACATATCGAGAAAATAATAAAATTAATAAAATTAATTTACTTAAATATAATTATTAATTATTAATTTATATGGCATAATTAAGAGTATTATTTAAAGAAAATGATAAAAGAAATTATTACGTGAATAATTACTCTGAGTACAACTCGCAGATTGTGCCAGTAATAAATTTTTACAACATTTTTTTTTTATCTTTTAAATATCTTTGAGATAATAGTAATAATATTGTGATCAGATTTTAAATAATTATTATTAACAACGCAATAATAACAGTATAAAAAAAAAAACAAAAAATGACTGTCGTTTTATAATTCAATTGAAAATATTTTTATTATTTTATTTAAGAGATAAAATTTAGTTACAAGCATGTTTTTTTTTATTTATAAATTTTATAATTTAAATCGTGCAAAATTGGGAATTTAATTTAGTTGGTATAATTATTATTATATTATTAATTTACATGAAAAAAATAAAATTGCAATGAATTTTAATGCAAATAAAAAATACAATAAACACAATGTTTAATAATAAAATTTATTATTATTATTATTATTATTGAATAATAACAATTGATTATTTATAATTTTTTTTTTCTTTTTATTATTGTCTGGTGGCATTTTAATAATTAATTTCATTATTATAGTTATTAGCATGCTTAATAAATAGTTAAATGAAAATTGAAAATTAGAAAAATTAAATTTATAGCATGATTTTAATATTATCCTAATAAATAATGGATAAATTTTTTAAAAATATTTTATATTTTGTATATAAAATTGATAATTTATATTTTTAAATATTAAAAAATAAATAATGACTGATTTATTTTTGTTTTTTTTTTTTTCAACAAATGTATTTTTAATATTAACAATAATTATTCAAATACAATTTTATTTATAACTACAAGTTATTAGTAGATAAAATTTAAACATTGATTAAAATATTTTTTAAAAATTCACAAAAACAAGTAAACCTAGATATGTTTGTAAATTGAAAATTGACATTTAAACAAATAAATAATAACTAATAATTGTCAGTCATTATTTTTACTATTTTCTTTTGTTTTTTTTTTTTTATTTTTTTTTCGATTGTGTTGATAGCATGGTGATCATCACCCATGTCCTAATTTATTTCTCTCAAAATCAATTAAAATGATCATAAAAAAATAACTAAATAAAGGTAAGTGCATTAGACTGCATTACAATACCTTGCTTGTTGCTTGTAACACTATTGCTTTGTATGTTATAAAAATTAAATTTAAATATAATTTTCAACTCATAATTACATCTACATATTGTACGTGTTAATCATCTGCCTAATTTTAAATAACAAATCAAACAATCACATTGCAATGCTGTCCAAAGAAAAAAAAAACCAAACAAACAAATAAAAATTTGCCACACGCAATTGTAAGTAAATAAAATAAATGAATATTTGATAATAGTAATAATTTATATTATTAATTCTGGTAACGTGGGTAATTTACAATGCCAAATGTATTTAACAAAAATAAAAATAATAAATTATAATTGTTACAGAATATTATGGAGTTATGGAACGGAAATTGTGTATCAATGTGTGAAGATTCAGATGACGATGATGATGACGTTCGAGATGACGATGAAGATTTAAGTCCAGTTGGTTCACCAGTTCCACCAAGAAGATTTGTATCTAGTCCACCATTACCACCACGTAGATCATCACCAACACAAAATAATAATAACAATAATAATCATCATCATTCACGTAATGGTCGTCATTTAACTGTGCCAAAAGAAAATGCTCCACCTCCACCAAATGTAACTGTAATATTATCATCATCAAGTGATTATAATAAAGGTAATAATTAAATTAAATTACTTGATTATATTTAATTTAAAAAACGATTATTTATTTGTTACGTTATTGTTTATATACAGCAACGAATGAAGCAAGATATGATATGCTTCATCGTGCTTCATCACCATTACCAGTATCAGCACCAGTAACAGCACCACCACCAGCTGTTGTACGACCTCCAGTACGTTCAGTTCAACGTACATCACAACCACCAGCATTACCAGAGAAATTAAATCGTCATACGTCATCTTCACAATCAACAACAACAACAACAACAGTACCACCAGTACCACCACCGTTGTCAGCACCAAGACCACCTAAAAATACAAAAGATAATAATATCAATAAAAATAATGAACATGATTATGAAAATACAATGACAATAACTGGTACAAATAAACATGTTGTTAAAAATTTAAATTTCGAAGCAAATAGAGCAAAATTTACAGCATTAATGAGAAGTAGAGAAGAACCTGGTGGTTCATCTCATAATAAAAATGATGTTGCTGCATATGAAAATGTTAATGTTGAACATATTACTAAATTAACTGCACTTGGTTTTGCACAAGATGCTGTTATTCGTGCACTTGGTATTACAAGAAATGATTTAGAAATGGCATGTGATATTCTCAATGAATTTGCAATTAAATCATCATGACCAGGTTAATATTAATAATATTGATAAGTTTTTATAAACAATTTAACTAATTTTGTATTTTTTCTTATTTTTATCAGGCACAAATGCTGAAGCATCATGACCTCCTGTACCTCCGCGACGATATCACTAGGATTATTAATAATAATTTAAAATGAAAATTAATAAATTTATTATCGTCATTATTTTTTGTTTAAGAAATATTCAAAATAAAACAACAAGTACTGAAGATTGATGAATAATAATTTTAAATAATCAATCAAATAATTTAAATATGATTTTTCGATATTAAAAACAAATAATGGGATCAGATATTCAATGATGAAATCAAAAAGTACCCAAAGCAATTTTAAATATAATATCATTAATGTATAAATTAATTTAAATTAATTATTAATAATATAGCATTATTATTATCATTTTTTTTCTTGTTTCTAGTAATATATATTTGAGTTTATAAAATTATTATAAATGCATGTTTTATTATTTATATTTATTCTTAGCGTATTCGTCAAATGTGATATTTATATTTAACAATGCGTACATGGAACATTTTGTTTTTAGTTTTATCAATTTGATAAATTTTCTTGTTTAAAATTTAATAATTTTCATGTATTTTATTGTAAAATTGTTTAACTATTTATAGTATTAAAGAGACGTTTTTTTTTTTTTGGCCAATGAACAAATAGTAATTCCATTAATTAAAAAAAATAATAAAAATGTCTAGAAGCAATCGATTACTGTAAATAAAATTATCATAAAATTTAATTTATTTCAAGTATGATTATTATTTTTTAATAAAAAGTAGAAAAATGAAATTTTAAAAAATGTTATAGTGAAGAATTAGAAGTTTTTTTTAGATCAAAAAAAAATATAAATTACATTAAAACCAGTGAAATTGTGCCATTGAAAATAAAAAGAAAATTCATTTAAAAAATAAAAATACTCTGAGTTATTGTACTGTGATTAAAATTTAAAAAATTAATTCACGTATTAATCAGACAAAGTAATTCATAAAATTATGACTTTAGAAATAAATATACTAAATATTTTTGGAAAATAAAACAAATAAATAGTAATAATAATAATTCAATATGAGTTTAAATGTTTTAATGATTATTTATCGAATAATAATTAAACGAGAAAATAATAAAATCGAAAAAAATATCTAATTCAAACAAACAATAATAGTAATAATAATAATAATAATATATAAATTGAAATTAATGATAATAATTGAGTGTTTAATTTGTAAAACAATAATGACAAACTTAGCTATCCTATTTTTCTACATTTATTATTCGCAATATATTGAAAAAAAAATTAAGGAAAAAAATATTCATATTTATTGGATTAGAAACAAGTACAATTTAGTCATTGCAGTTTGTATGAGCAATTACACACAATAATCAAAGTGGTTATATCTATATAAATATATATTTAATTTAATTGAAAAGAAACGAATAAATATATGGCACAAATTAAATTTTAAAATATTGTAGAAATTACTAGCTACGAAAATTTTAATTTTGTCTTTTATCAAAATCATCATTGGCTATGATTAATTGATTCACATATTTTTGAGTGATAAAAAAATGAAATTAGATGATAATTACGATTGAGTTATTAATTATTAAATTATAGGTAAAAAAACAATTATGTCAAATTTTTGGTTTTAGTAAAAACCAATGTGAAATTTAAAAAAATAATTAATTCCTAAAGAAAAAAAAAAAATCCAAAATAACTATTGGTAATGGTCCAAATTTAAGAACAGTCTTTATTGTAAAGATATTCTGTACAAATTCGTTAATTATTAAGTAATCAAATAATTAAAATCTAATATTTATTGATGTACACATGTTGATTTCTTGATTCGAAAATCCGAAATATTTTCAAGCAATTAATGTTTTTCTACGTTATTATTTAACATGAGAATTATCATTTTTAATTCATAGAGACATATGATAAGTTTGTATTGATATTGATTGTTGGTTCATCGACATAGTCACTTTTTGATGATGATAATGCTGAATGGTCTGGTGTAGGATTTATAATCAAGTAATTATTATTTGCACCATCATCTAGCCTGTTTTTTATATCAACAAACGGTGTGTTTAAATCAGTACTATCTTTTTTGTCAATATTACCAAGTAAATCACCAATATCATTAACGAGATCAGTAAATGTCGGTCTGAGTGTTTGTTCTTTTAGCCAGCATTTAAGCATTATATTGTAAATTTCATTTGTAGCATATTCTGGTTTTTCCATTCTGTATCCTTGAAGTAATTTTGAGACATATTCATCGAGACCCATTCCGGCATAAGGTGTTTCAGCAAGAGAGAAAAATTCCCAAAGTACAATACCAAATGACCAGACGTCTGATTGAGTTGTAAATATTCCATTTTTTAAAGAATCAATCGCAATCCATTTAAATGGAAGTGGACCATTACCTTTTTTTTCGTAAATGCCATCAGTGTATATATTTTTTGCCAGACCAAAATCACTAATTTTAACAATATTGTTTTGAGCAAGAAGTATATTTCGTGCAGCCAAATCACCATGAAGTACCTGCAGTATATAAAAAATATAATTTATTGACACATATATAATACAATGTATATCAATTATTATTGTGGTTAAATCATAAAATTATATGAGTATTATTATACCTTTTTATTACTAAGATATTCCATTCCTTGGGCAACTTGTAATGACCAAGAGAACAAATCTTGTGTACAAATTGTTTGTAAATTTTGATCTTTATTATAATCATCAAGGCAATCTTCGGGATACAGTGCTGGCTTGTTGAGAGCGATATTATTGGACATTTCTATTGAGTCTTTATCACTTATCACTGATAAGCCAGAACTACGACTACCAGAAAATGACAACGCTGAATAATTGATTCTGTATAGTAAATTAAACGAAAAAAAATTTGTGAATTATACAATTTGACATTATTTCTATTTCTAAAATATTACATTTTCCATGACTTACTTATTGTTGTTGTTGTTTTTTACGTTTGCTAATGCAGTTGAAGTTTTGAAACCAATTGGAGCAATATTAATTTTACCAATCAATGGATTAATCTGATTTATAAATTTCAATCTATGTTTTATCAAATAATCATGTAAATCACCATGATGACAATATTCAACAATAACGAGTAATTCACGTTTAGTTATATTTTTAGTGCAAGCACCAAGTAGATTAACAATATTTCTATGTTCACCAATATAAATCATTATTTTTAGTTCATTTGCAAGTACCTGGATGTTTGTTATTCCAGAAGACTTTTTAGCAATTTTAACAGCAACGGTTGTTATTGTTTCATCACCATCACCATAAATACCATATGCCTCGGCTTTTTTTACAATTCCAAAGTGACCTCTTCCCAATACTTTGCCAAGTTCCAATTTGTCTCGTGAAAATTCCCATTTTTTATTATATCCCAATAGATCAACTTGTTCATTGACAGTCAATTCTGGATTCAAAGGTTGTAAATCACCTTCCATAAGTTGTTTACGTAAATTTTTTTCTTTTTTAAATTTAATAAAAAAATAAATCAAAATAATAGTGGTAATTATTAGCGCTGATGTAACTCCAAATGCTATGATATTTCTTATTGTTGGATCATCTATTACTATTTGCTGATATGTTTCCCAATGATCTAAATAATTATCAGCTTTACATGAATAATTTCCAAAACAACTTCCATCTAAATATCCAATACGTAACTCTTGATACTTATTATGAAATTCATATTTACAAGTATCATTTGGCATATCTGGATAAGTCGTATTTATTTGAACATTATCTTTGGACCAAGTAATTATTGGCTCAGGTACACCATTAACATAGCATATTAGCACAGTTGATTTTCCTCTTGTTTCATATTTAACTTCGGTTTCATTCATATTTGTATGATTGCAATTTGGTTTTTCCAATTCATCGACACTTATCATATAACTATACATTGTATTTTCAGTTTTACAATAAATTTTTCTTTCATCTGATTTTCGAACTGAACTTATTGTCAGTATTGATATGCATATTTCGTCATATTCTAACAATCTTATATTGAATCTTGGATCTCCACCTGCTAATATTATTTGTGAATTATATGCAATATCTGTATCATCACTTATCCATTCCATTATATCCAACGAGTTCGTTAAAGACCCAATACATGTCAATTCCAACACCTTACCAACTTCCACATTTTTGTTTGGACCAATAATTCCAAATTCAGGAGGCTTGTCTTGATAAAAATATGAAAATTTATTATTGAATTTTTGTACGTCATCATCATATTAAGAAAATTTTTACATAAATATTGAATAAATATACATATATTACCATCTTGAAATAGAGGAACTACAATGGAATCATTTCCAACATCATTAAAAAAAGTTAACGTGATATTTCTTGCTGGTGTCAATGACAGCGAAACGAATAAAGTTATTGTGAACTCTCGATTCGAAATCTTTTTTTAGAAAAAAATTAATCGATTAAAATTTTTTTACATCTATTTTTGTGTAATATAAGAGAGAAGATGTAAATAATTAACGTATGTCAAAAATTATTGGATTAATTTAGATTCAACATTTTAGTGTGGGTTATAAATATTAAATATTTATTTATGTATCTGTTTTTAACTAAAACTGATAAGTATTATTTACTTACATCATATAAGTATGGATTTGTTATACTTTGAATTTTTAAATGTGGATTCGACTCTTCAAGTGTCGATCTTATATCTGAGCTTGGAAATGCTACAACAGTATTTTCAATTTCAGCTATTTCTTTTGGTCCATAATATTTGTTTATTCTCAATTTTCTGATTTTAGGTTTTGCTATTAAAAAATTTTCAAAAAAATCAAGATTAAAAATAAAAAAAAAAATAAAAAATAATAAAAGCAAGTTATTTACCTTTAACGTAAACGTAAATCCAACGAATATTCTTTATATGAGGCTCTAAATATGTGTTTTTAAAAATCAAATTTTTGTAATCAAGTTTAAAATTAACACATCCATAAAATCCAGTGTCTCGAGACGATGTTTTTACTTGCAACTTTGATGTGTGAATTCCATCTGCTTCTTCATATGTCTTTTCTTTTAAGGAATGTGTGTGCCAATTTATCTGAAAATAAATAAATAAATATAAATACTATTTTTTAAAATTCAATTATTTAACAGCTGTTATACATGTACAGTCATTTTTTCTTACATTTTCGATGAGCGCCCATGGAAAAAAGAGAAAATACGGTCTTATTTGTGTACTTGTGCATGTTAAATTAAGTATCTGATTTTCTTCCAATTCAATATATGATAAATCTGGATACATAGTTGGTTTCAAATTATTTGGCTCTGAAATTACATATTAAAAAAAATCTTTTTTATATCTCCTTTATTTAATTTATCGATATTCAATATTACATATTTTTGACAAATAAAAAAATTTAAAACTCACCCGTCACTAATACATCAAAACTCTTTTCTTGGGTAATGCCATCTAATGTTATTCTGCATTCGTAATAACCATTGTCTTTTAATTGTACATTTTTAATAATAAATCCTAATGAATTATTAAAAATAACATTGTCATTGTCATTTATTTTCTAAAAAATAATATTGAAAATTAAAATCACATCCAATAATTTAATATTCTTATATAAATATATAATGATTTAATATATGTATTGAAAATATAATTTACTGTTTTATTTGCCCAAAGAGTCACTTGATAATTTGGTGATTTTGGTCGACATGGTATTGTCAATGTTTTGTTGACATCAACAGTTATCGCTTTAAAATCATGTATATCCACAAATAAATATTTCTCTGCTGTAAATTTTTATAAATATTATATTATTTATAATTATTTGCATTTGATTATATCATTATAATACAAAATATTATATTGTTCGAAAAATCATGCCAAGTATATAGCATAAAAAAAAGATACAATGTTCAGTTTTTAATTCATATATTGAATACAAAATTCAAAATTCTATATTAATTTAAAAAAACACTGAATTCATAATCAGAAAATTAACAATTTATGTATATAGACATATTTATTGAATACGCATGTATGATTTGTGCTCATATATATACATAAAAATTTACAATATATATATATATATATATTGTAAATTTCGACTCTTTTTCTTATAGATAAATAAATAATTAAACCAAAAACTTACGTTCAACGTAAATGTAGCTCCAAAATGTTCCATAATTTCCTAAATTACTGCTGCAACCATACCAGCCAGTATCACCAAGTACCGCTTTTTTTTTCCTTAAAACTAATTTAAAATAACTTTGTAAATTGTATTGACGAATTGATCCATTGATAAAATCAACCTATAAATAAAATAATGACGAAACATTAAATAGAATATATATATATTATAATTATAGTTCATTTTTTTACTTGGTTTTTTTCACAATAAAAATCACAATCAAAAATTCCGGAACCTGATTGTTCTTTATCTTTTTTATTAATCATAATCGTGTCATTTACTTCTGTCTTATCTTCAATTGGCAATATACACTAGAAATAAAATTAAAATAAATTACCTAGTAATAATAATAATCACAAAAATCGATATTTTTATTTATCTTTTTTTTCTTACACACAGCCAAGGTGATATATATCGACGAAATATCATTTTCTTCGATTGATCGCATTTTAAAAGTAATACATCATGTTCCTTGACTTTAATATATTGTTCGAAATATGATTTTCTTCCTGTAGAATAAACGAGAAGTAATAATGAAACGAACTAGAGATTAAATTTATTTTTGTTTATGAGAATGAGATTGTGTGTATGTATGTGAGTATGGTGTGATCGGATGATGTTGATGCATGGTGTAACCAAAATATTTTTCTGGGAATAAATGACGAATGCTGGAAGTGTGATTAGGACAAAAGAATAAAGAATTAGTATTATGTCGATATATAATTTTGTTACTCAGTCTAATTGGGACTCTTGTCCGGTACACATTAGCATTGACACGATCTCCCTATATGTAGCTTTTGATTAAAGAAAATAATTAATTAATTTTAAAGTCTACCTCATTTTATACCTCAAATAATTCCTTCTATATTATTCCTGATTTAATTAATAAATATTTAAATAAATAATAAAATATTGAACTATAAATTCTAACATATATGATTCCGGCCATGAAAATTTCTCTATTAGTATTTTAAAATTGAATTATTCCAAAAACACTAAATTAATAATTTTTTTGTAAAGCAAGAAAATGATGTTTATTAACATGCAAATAGAAAAATATTTTTACTAAAGTGATTCACAAGAATCTATTACCATAATCTAATTGTAAATATCGATGTAGATAACTATATGAATCTTGAATGCCAACGTAAATCCAGCGTACGTCTTTATCATCTCTTTTATTATGACCACAGCCAAACGATCCAGTATCAGGATATTGCATTCCATTTATTTGGATTTTCAATGTGTAAATTTCATGTTCTTTTTCTTCAGGAAAAAAACTGATTCTTGATAAATTAAACTTATTTTTGATAAATTAATAGACATTTAAAAAATTATTATTTTTGTTTATTAATTTTTTTTTTTCATTTAAATTGAATTTAAAGAACATTCATATTTTTATATCTTACCTTGTTATCGTAAATTGATTTATGAAAAAATTTAATTTTTCGTGTACTACTGCATTCTATGTCAAGTTTTTCACCTGGAACTATATACAATTCTTGTAGATTTGGTTTCATTGTTGGTATAACCATCTCAGATTCTGAAATATTAGATGTAAAAAAACATTTTGTCTTTGAAAAAGAAATATAATAATTATATATATATATATATATATATAATATCAGTTTTGAGCGTAAGAAAATATTGTTTTAAAAAATAAAAAATATATATATATATTTAGAGAGAATTAGTTGATACCTATATACATCACCAAGAAAACTAGCAAAAAAAAAAACTTTGTCAATAATAACACATGCATTTTTAAAAATTTATTTATTTGATTTTTTGTTTAAAAAAAAAAAAAATATTTATTTTATACGAGATTTTGAAGTACTTTTATTATTAGTCTGTATTGGATACAGGACCGATTATAACTAACGTCACTGCAGGGTATGATTCATGTCGTCATTCTTGAGGAAAAAAAATATAACATTCAAACTAACGGATGTAATATTCAAATTTGGAATGAAGAGGAAAACTCTTGACTGTTTAACACACTCTTGTGATTCAATTAGTTTGTTTTATCATTTATCATAAAAAAATAAGCGTGTCTGAAAAAATGATATTTTTATTCTGACTCATTCAAATCAACGAATGTAGTATATTCAAAAGTTTGAGATACAAAAGAGACAAAATAAGCGTCTTTTTATTTATAATTTAAATTATTATTTGTAAACCGGAAATAAATAACAATCTTTGATGTCAATCTTATGATGAGAATTAAAATCTCAATAATTCAATTTACTTATCAATCAGAAGGCTAAACCTAAATTTTATCCATCAAATATTAAATGAAAATATTTTAGTACATATAAAAAAAAAAAAACAAAAAAAGCTATTATTCAAAACTATTATATTTATAATTTTTACGGAGGCTAGGAGCCATAGGCTCAGCCGCAGTATTGGATTTGTCAACGAAAAAAAAAAAAAGCTCATAACTTTTGAACCACTGAACTTAGAGAGTTCGTTTATAGCTCAAAAGAAGCGTCTTTTAAAACTCTTTAAAAACCATCATGAACTTTTTCCCTGTAAACAATAGTTTTAGAAAAAAAAATGAAAAAATCGATTTTTCGAAAATGTTTGTTCTTTGTTCTAAATTTAATACCATCTAAACTATGAATCTGAGAGCATAAGTTACGAGGGTTGATATGATCTTTAGATATTTCTCTATCATGTTTTATTTCTTTAAAATGGATAAGCAATCAAATAAAAAAAAGACAGACGTTTATACAAAAATTTTTCAATGGTGCAAAAAACGGCGCCAG
>MKYW01000010.1:984655-1186609 GCA_015776835.1 Aphidius ervi | reverse complement strand
GTTTTTTCTTCTATCTCCAATATTTTTTGAGAAAAAAAAACAATAAACATAAAAATTTATTTTTGAATAATTTTAAACCATAAAATTATTTAAAAACCATAATTTTATTATATCTGAAAAATTAAGATAACCATGGCCCTAGCCGGAGTATTGAAAATTTTTAATTTTCAACGGGTAACGCGGGCCACACGCCCCAACAAACGTTACCAGGTCTTTTTTTTTTTTTAATTTATAAATGAAATTAATTTGCTTCTTTTTTTTCAATTATTATTAAAATTTTAATTGTAAAAAATTATTAACTAAAATTTAATTAAAATTTAAAACTTTCTTGGTTAATTAATACTTCATCCACTGTTTACAATGTTTTATAAATAATTCAAACTTGGCTGTTATTTTGGCGCCTTAAAAATTAAAAATGGCTCCGGTCAACTTTCTCAGCGCTGCCTACAGATTTTTTTTTACACTACACGATCTAGCCATTTTGGAAAATATTACATTCGTGATTCGTTCACTCTGTTCTACGCTGTCCGACGCCATACACCTAATCTAAGAAAATTTGGTCATAAAGAAATCTTAAATCAAAATGTAAGTAGCACACTTTAAAATAATTCAACTATAAAATATCACATAGCAATTAAATAATTATATATTTTTAAACAATAAATAAAATAAATATTTTTATTTAAAATAATTAATTTGTGAAAATCAAAAATTGCATTAGCCACGTGTTGAAAACTAACCTACAAATTTTTTTTTTTGTTAATGTTTTATCAGGACATACGGTGGATCAAGTGGAGGAGGTGGAGGTTATCGCAGTGGTGGAGGACGTAGTGGTGGCGGTGGCCAAAGAAGTGGCGGCTACGGAGGTGGTTCATCAGGTGGCGGACGTTCCTTTGGAGGAGGCCGTGGCGGTGGTTCACGCTTTGGTGGTGGCGGTGGAGGCCGTGGTAATAGCAATGGTGGTGCCCTAGAAAAACCAAATTGGGACAATGAAAATCTTCGTCCATTTAAAAAAGATTTTTATGTACCACATGCTAAAGTAACAAATCGTAGTCCAAAAGAAGTTGAAGCATTTCGTCGTGAAAAAACAATGACATTAAAAGGTGATGATATACCAAATCCAATTCAACATTTTGAGGAAGGTAATTTTCCTGATTATGTTATGAAAGGATTAAAAAAACAAGGTTTCTCAGAACCAACAGCAATTCAAGCACAAGGTTGGCCAATTGCTATGTCTGGTGGTAATATGGTTGGTATTGCACAAACTGGATCTGGTAAAACACTTGGTTATATTTTACCAGCAATTGTACATATTAATAGTCAACCACCACTTGCACGTGGTGATGGACCAATTGCACTTGTTCTTGCACCAACAAGAGAACTTGCACAACAAATACAAACTGTTGCTAATGATTTTGGTTCAATATCACGTGTACGTAATACATGTGTATTTGGTGGTGCACCAAAAGGTGGACAAGCAAGAGATTTAGAACGTGGTGTTGAAATTGTTATTGCAACACCTGGACGTCTTATTGATTTTCTTGAACGTGGTACAACAAATTTACGTAGATGTACATATTTAGTACTTGATGAAGCTGATCGTATGTTGGACATGGGTTTTGAGCCACAAATTAGAAAAATCATTGAACAAATTAGACCAGATAGACAAGTACTCATGTGGTCAGCAACATGGCCAAAAGAAGTTAAAAATCTTGCTGAAGAATATCTCAGAGATTATTCACAATTAAACATTGGATCATTGCAATTATCAGCCAATCATAATATTCTACAAATTGTTGATGTTTGTCAAGAGAGTGAAAAGGAAGAAAAGTAAGTTTTTTTCTTTTTCTCATTTTTAAACATATTTTTTATTTACTCAACAATTTTTACATGATGAAAAAATGTCCATGATAATTAATGATTATTACAAACATTTATAACCTCTAAGAAGAACTGAAAAAAAATAATTAAAAATCCATTTTATTTTACCTTGCATCTTTGAAAATTAACATTACTAATTTTTGTTATTTTTCTGTCAATTTTAGATTAGGAAATTTACTTCAAGAAATTGGCAATCAAAACGAGGATGGTGGTAAAACAATTATTTTTGTTGAAACCAAGAAGAAGGTTGAAAATATCACCAAAAATATACGTCGTTATGGATACCCAGCAGTTTGTATGCATGGTGATAAATCACAACAAGAACGTGACTATGTTCTTAGAGGTAATTTAAATATTTCTATTAAATTTGATCAACCAACACCACATGCTTAAAAAAAATTCTAATTATTTTCCATTAATTAATTACAGAATTCAGAAATAAAAAAGGCTCAATACTTGTTGCCACAGATGTAGCTGCTCGAGGTCTTGGTAAGCAACACCAACTGGTGACTTGAATTGATAATTAAATTTTTTTTGTTTTAAACATGTTTTAATTTAAAAAAAAAAAAAAAAGAAAAATATTTTTCAATTAGCCTGTGTACCACTTGTGACTGAGTGGTTCGCGGGTCATTGTCGAGCTGTGTTCGTCGACTGTGTGTTCTTGGTGTGTGATATGTAAAAAAAAAAAAAAGTAAAATAATGAATATACAATGATAATAATGCACACCAGAAAGAGAGAGTGGGTGGTGTCCAGCTTGGTGCAAGACAACAAGGTCATTGTTGTCTTAGCAACAATGAGATATAAATATATATATATATCGATGGACACGTGTTGTAGAAAAATGTGACTGGCCAAAATGTAATTGCATATGAAGAACAATTGATGGTTGATGTGTTCAACCCTGGACTAGGATCCAATAAATATGCAATTCAATTGGGTTTGTATTATCACAATATCCAGTTCAACACATTTTTATTAAATCTACAACAACACTTATTTTTTTTTTCATCTCATTATTATTCATTTAATCAATATCATTTATTATTATTTTCATAGCTTCTTTGATACTTAATTTTTATATTTTTTCTTTAATTAATTAAACACTAATCATTATTTTTTTTTATCAATTTTTAAAATCATATTGTTCAAGAACACTTTGTTTAATCAACCACGATGAATACAAGCTCGAGATTTAATTGATTGTTGGATATTTAATTGTCACTTGTTTATTTTTATTAACAAAAATTTATTTATATAGATGTTGATGATGTTAAGTATGTAATCAATTATGATTATCCATCATCATCTGAAGATTATATACACAGAATTGGTAGAACAGGACGTTCATCATCAACTGGTACAAGTTATGCATTTTTCACACCACAAAATAGTAGACAAGCTAAAGATCTTGTTAATGTATTGACTGAAGCTAAGCAAACTATTAATCCAAAACTTGCTGAGCTTGCACAAAGAGGTGGTGGTTATGGTGGTGGTGGCTACGGTGGAGGAAGAAGTAAGTCAATCAATTTATTAGTTGATAAATTATTTGTTGTCAATCAACTTACTTGTTGCTTTGTTGATTTATCATGATATTAATTGTTGATGTTGTTGATTTTCAGGTCGTTGGGGATATGGTGGTGGTCGTGGAAGTGGTGGACGTGGTGGTAGCTCTTTTTCTGGTTCCCACAAAAGATTTGACAATAACAGAAGTTATGGCAATGATTATTAATCAAGCTAATAATTATTATTGTTAATAACTAAATATTCGATTTAATTTATCTAGGTGTTTATGATTTAATCAACTGGTACATTGTAAAAAAAAATTATAAGTCAGTATCTGGTTAATCGTAAATCATATAATCTAATTATCTATCAAATTTTTTTTTTATATTTATCTTTAAAAGAGAAGAGGGAAGAATATTAAATAGTTTTCTTTTTAATTAACTTTTTTTCTGATTAGCCAAGTTAGGTTAGGTAGCTCGTAAATTTAATAAGAAAAAAAATATCGATGAATATTATTTACTCGATGAAAATAATTATTTCAATGATGAAAAGAACTTTTTTTTTTTTCTATTCATCTACGTGACCTATGACTTTTTTTTTTTTTCGAACCAGTATTTATTCCAGCTTTTGGAATAGCCACTATTAATTTTTATAATAACTATGTCTTATCAGATGAAATTAAAAATAAATTTGTCACATGAACTAAAATAAAAATTATGAGTTTTGATATTTATTTATATAAAAATCCTGTAGATATAAATTTTATTCAAATATAAAGCTTTTAAAAATATTTTTCAAGATTAAGTTTGCTTGGTTCAGTTGTTGGTCCATGTCGTTCAACAGGAACTCCATTTTTGTCAATGATAAATTTGGTAAAATTCCATTTGATAGAACTGCCAAATGTTCCACCTTTTTCGTGTTTTAAATATTTCCACAGTGGATGAGCATCATCTCCATTGACTTTTATTTTTTCAAACAAATCAAATTGTACCTGTAATGATAATTAAATGTTTATTCTCTGGATTATTCTAGTGGATCCAATGATGCTTTGAAAATTATACCTTTTGTCGTTTAGCAAAGCTGCAAATTTCTTCACTATCACCTGGTTCTTCACCCATGAATTGATCACAAGGAAATGCCAAAATTCTCAATCCTATGAATCAATTAAAAACATAAGTAAATATTATTTTTAATTATCTAATTTTAAACAAGGTACCTTTACTTTCAGCATATTTATCATAGAGTTCATTGAGTTCCTTGTAATTTGTCTCAGTTAGTTTACATTTTGATGCAACATTGACAATCACACACACATGTCCAACGTATCTAAAAAAACAACAACAACAACACATAGTAAATTAGATGATCAATTGACTCATCAGACTTATCAGATGATATTAATTTTTATTTACTTTGACAGGGGCACAACATCACCCTTGATAGAAACAGCTTCAAAATCATAAATTGATTTTGCTGATTTGTAATCAGCATTCCCACTCATTTTTATTAATTATAAATTAATTAATAATTATTGTTTAATTAATCTACTTATGAGTCAAAGTATTTTTAGATTGTTTTAGAGTTGTAGAATATTATCATGTATTTACTATTACAATGCTGGGCGTCAACTGACAGCTGAACTTGATTCTAACTGCGTTGGTCCATCAAATTGCGTCACTAAAAGGAAACACACACTAACAATAAAAAGTATACATATACTTTTCTTCTTAGACCTTCTAAAATCTTCTAAATGATGAAACTACTCTTGATTATTTCCTACCTTTATATAACTGTCTACTATTAAAATAGCAGATTATGCTCCAGAATATAATTGAACACAAGTAAATATTGTAATTAGAAAATTATTTATTATTTTTTATTTAATTATTATTACAATACTGATTAAACTAGTATAGTTAACAAAATTAAATTTTAATTTCTTCTTAGATTATGAAAAGCACCACAAATTTTATTCAACAAACAAAAATAAAGTGGTTTTATGAATTATTTTAAAAATATAATTAATTGATTAGTCTTAAGATCGAGTCTCAAATTCAACATTATGTGTTTCTATTAATGACTTGAAAATACCATTACAATCTTTAAAAGAAACTAATACAAGTAGTTTCTCCTCATGAAATTTTATTAATTTAGATAATTCTTCGACAACTTCAATAGTAACATTTGTATTTTCAACGACTAAATATGATAAATTTGGTAAATTTTCAAAAGCTTTAATCACTGATCTATTAGATATTTCGGTGCAATTTGTTAAAGCTAAAACCTCCAATTTTTCATTAAATAAACATTCAATTGATTTATCAGTGATAAAATTATTTGTCTTTTTCAATTTAACTAAACCAAGATCAAAATGTGTTAATTGACTCAAATTATTGACTGCACTTACACCTTTATCAGTTATATTTGTACCAACTATACTTATGGAACATAGTTTCTTCGAATTATTACAAAGATTTATTAGAAATTCATCTGTACCACCCCAATCCCAACGAATAGTTAATGATTCAAGATTTTTCAAATTTCCAATAGGATACATATCAATTTTTTCATTAATCATTGGATAACCATCAAGCGAGGCCAATAGCATATTCTTTATATTTCTTGTTTCACCTATCGACTGAATTATTGTTTGACTCCATCGAAAACCATGTACATTGAAATTTTTTAAAGCGATTAGGCGAGGAAGTACCTAAAAATTGAATAATTTATTAAAAATTAAATTAATTTTTTTTATTATACATGTATAATATTTATAAAAAGTTTATTAAACTTACCGAAGCCAATGAATCTGGTAAGAAAGTAGCTTTTTTTACGTAACATGAATTTATAAGAATAAAATCTAACAACTTCAAGGTTCCACCAACTTGTTCTAGTGACTTGACTAAAGTCATTGGCAGCGTTGACTTTTCACATTGCCATATAACCGATAGAATTTCAAGCTTATGCATATTAGAAAAAACATTTTCAAAATGCTTATCTTTTATTTCTTTAAATGCTACATAAAGTTGCTTAAGACCAGGACAGTATGTATTAATCAATGGCATTATTTGAGAAAAAGGATAGGATGTTACATTCAAGTACGTTAAATTATATCCAAACAATTGAATTACATATTGTAAATCATTTAGTCTTTTATCATCGTCATCTCTTGATGATACATCCTCAAATTTATATTTAGTAAAGCATGAAAGAACAAGTTCACTACGTCTATTTCTGCATACTATAAAAAAAAATTAATTATGTTATCACTAGTATTTATAATAATAATAATATAATGATGATGATGATGATGATACAGAATTTTATTTTTATCATTAAAAATTAGTCTGTTGTTATATTTTCTTACTTTTTTTGAGTCGTGGTTCATGAACAAATAGTGAATCCATCTCAATCATAAGCTTTTTATTATGTTCTTCTAATAGTTTTTCATTTTCAAAAGGATTCTTTAACCATTCCTCTAACACTTTTTCACTATCTTCAATCATCTCTTTTGTTATTACATCATCAAGATTTATTCTGCTTGAAAGTGAGGTGGTCACCTATGACAAAAAAATTAATTTATTATTATTTAATTTAATTAACAATGAAAAATAACAACAGCTTAAAATTTTGCAATTAATTAACTATAATTCTTTTGATATAATACCTATATATATATTTAAAAACTTACATTTTCCTGGACATTAAAAGTTTGTTTTTCAAAGTTTTCAACCAGGAGACTTGGATCAGTTTCCATGTCAATCTCCATGAGGTTGTCTTGTTTATTTTTATTGCTAAATATAGCAAAAGAAACGACGAATTATTATAACTTTTAATAACTTTGAAAAATTCAATGAAAAATACTCAGTAAAAAATACTAATTGATTGAACTTTATACCTTATTTTTGATGTACGTAAATAAAATGTTATGATTAGTACTAGAGATTAAATAAACTGCTCCTGATTATTTCTAACCTCAATATAACTGTCAACTACACAACTACATACATATTAAAATAACAACAATGAATCATTTACTCCAAAAATCAATTTAAAAAAATATATTGTATTTTTATTGTCAACAATTTGATTAAAAATATAAAAATAAATACACGATATGTTTATAAATAATAATTGAGCAAATAATCATGGTACCATGTCCTAATAATTTAAAAAAAATATCAACATTTATAAATTTTTCTTGCAAGACAATTGTTTTTGTAATTTTTCATATCTTTCAAGTTCATCATTAGTTACAGAAGGTACAAGTACATTAATAGCATCAATAAAATCTTCAATTTTAACAACAACTGGACCTTTTGGTTGTTGATATTTATCTGATGATTCAATGATCCTCTTAACAGCATTCAACCAAGCATTAGAACATACTGATTGCAAATCAGCACCAGTTAAATTAGCTGGTAATTTATCAGCAATATTTTTTAACAATTCATCTCTATCATTATTAGCAAATATAAATTTTTTAGTAACAGCATTTAATACACTTAATTGTGATTGATGATCAGAATAAATTCCAACATAAAGTAGCTTATCAAATCTTCCTGGTCTAAGTAATGCTGAATCAATGAGATCTGGTCTATTTGTTGCACCAATGATAAATGTACTTGTTGAACTTTCAAGACCATCCATTTCAGCAAGTAACTGTGATACAACACGATCCATAACACCACCACTATCACCACTACGTCCACGATTTGGTGCAAGTGCATCAAGTTCATCAAAAAATATAATACATGGTGATGCTATTTTAGCACGTTCAAATATATCTCTAACATTTTTTTCACTTTGTCCAACATACATATTTAATAACTCTGGTCCTTTGACTGATAAAAAATTAAGTTTACATTCAGTTGCAACAGCTTTTGCTAACAGTGTCTTGCCAGTACCTGGTGGACCATATAATAATATACCAGAACTTTTAATTCTAGAATTATTTAACAATGGCAATTCAATTCTACGTATTATTTCATTTTTTAAATTTATCAAACCACCAATATCATCCCAATAAACTTTTGGTATTTTTGGTGAACCAATATCATCTGATAATATATCTTGCATTGATTCAAGTGACTTTTTAAAATCACACATTTCAATTAACACATTATTTTTATATTTTTTATATGAATTTTTAGCTGAATTTAATATCATTGTTTCATAATCATTTATTACTAAATCATAACATAATTCAGCAATAATTTTTACATCAATATTTGTATTAAATTTTTTAATTTTTAAATACCAATTAATTATATCAATTTTATCATCTTGATTGAGCTGTTTTATTGTAATTTTTTCAATGAAATTTCTTTCAATATCTCTTGGTATTTCTGAGCTTTCAATTGTTGCTATAATAATTAATGGATACGTCATTTTTTCATTGTATAAATTATTTAATTGTTCAGTAAAATTTGATGTTATTCTATCGTCAATTTTACCATCAGTATTTTTACAAAATGATTCAATATTACTGAGTTTTAAAATACAAGGAACATAAGATTCAGCATTGCTAATAACAATACGTAATTTAGCTTCTGTTTGTGATGCTGATAGTGTATGAATTTCAGCACAGTCAACATTATAAAAATTAAAACCAAGTCGTTTAGCAAGACATGATAATAGTCTATGTTTACCACAACCACGTGGACCATCAACAATAAAAACTGGTTTGATATTCATCCAATTGTCTGTTGTCATAAATGGCTTGATGCAATCTTCAAGTGTCTCTATATATTTCTCCAAAAATCTTGGACAATTTAACATCAATGATTTGTCAAGTTCATCAGCAATATTGTCCAAGTTATTGCAGTTATTTTGTTCAATAAATACTTGATACTGCCTTGGCAAATACTCGTTGATAGATCCTTCTTGAATCAATCTTGATTCATCACAAACAGCATAACTAGCTTCATTGGTATAATGCCCATTTAGCTTTACACAATTTATTTTAAAATAAACCTTTGACAGCTCTGGTGTTGGATTTGTATAAAAATATTCTGCTGCATAATCTGTTATTCTTGTACAAATAACATCATTCTTTCTCAAATATCTTGGCTGGCTAAAATAATTCTTCAACAAATTATCAATCAAGCTCTCAGGACAATCATGGGGATTTGAGATCATTGATAATTTAACTTCATCAGCAAATTTACTTGGTGCATCAACACCAGGAACTAAAAATAAACAAATAAATTTTCTTTAAACATTGATCAATCATTTTGGTGCTTGCTAAAAAATATATACTCACGAATAAAAAACAATGACTCATCATTATGTTTAAATAAATTTTTAATATTATAAAATGTCACATCAGATAAATAAATAATATTATTTTCTAAACAACTAATATTTATAAATTGAACTTTATATTTTTTTTCTGATCCAACTGAACAAATGTTTATCCATTTTTTAATATTGACATTATGCAAATTTCCAAATACACATGATTTTGCATCAACATAATTATCATGAAAATATTTATCAACAAAATAATCAACTGCTTTGTTATTTAAACATTTGAATTTTATTTTATTATTTATAAATTTTTTAAATCTCAATGATGCATAATACAAAAACACTAATGCCAATAAATGATGTTTATTATTTTTGGCATATCCACTATGTAAAAAATTAATTAATATTTTATATTTTACCAAAAAATTCATTATTTATAATAATTAATGGTAATCAATAATTATTATCATTATTGTCAAGGTGGACTTGGCCAAACAGTGTGGCGACAGATTTAGGTCAATCAGCTGTTCATGGTTTACATGAAAACTCTCTCTCTCTCTCTCTCTCTCTCTCTCTTTCGTGGCCACACTCTCTAGCCGCTGGTTTTTTAAATTTATTTGAATTTTGAACACGAGTGAACACGAGTCAGTACTCAGTAGTCAGTACACACGTGGTTAAGGTTGAATTAGCAAAATTGTTTAAATAATTGCAGTCTTGGTAAAGTAAGGTTACATAGCACGTGGGAAATAACTTTGAGGTAATTAAATAACAATTACATCAAATATTATTCCATTTACGTGCATCAAAAAATAACAAGGTACAAAGTTCAATAGATTCTATATTTTGCAATAAAAAATAAATAAAACAACCTCATGGAGATTGATATGGAGACTGATGCAAGTCTGCCGGTTGAAAAAATGGAAAAACAAACTTTAAATGTCCAGGATAATGTAAGTTTTATAATATTATATCAAAAGAATTATATAGATAATTAATTGGAGAATTTTAAGCTGCTGTATTTGTTTATTGTTAATTAAATTAAATAATAATAAATTAATTTTTTTGTCATAGGTAACCTCACTTTCAAGCAGAATAAATCTTGATGATGTAATAACAAAAGAGATGATTGAAGATGCTGAAAAATTTTTGAAGAATCGCAAATTAGATTCAGAGATAGAATTAGAAGAACAGCATAAAAAGCTTATGATTGAGATGCATCCACTGTTTCATGAAAGACCACAACTAAAAAAAAGTAAGGAATAACAACAGACTAATTTTTAATAATAAAAATAAAATTCTGTATATACAGAATCATCATTATTTTATTATTATTATAATTACTAATGATAACATAATTAATTTATTTTTCAGTATGCGAAAACATAAATAGTGAACTTGTTGTTTCATGCTTTACAAAGTATAACTTTCAGAAGACGTCATACCTACCTAGGGATGATTTGCTAGATCTTGGTGACTTAAAATATATAATTCAATCTTTTGGATATAATTTAACGTACCTAGATGTAGAAAGCTATCCTTTTTCTCAAATAATGCCATTGATCAATATCAACTGTCCTGGTCTTGAGAAACTTTATGTAGAATTTAAAGAAATAAATGAACAGGATTTTGTAAATGTTTTTTCTAATATGCATAAACTTGAAGACCTACGGGTTACATGGAATTGTGATAAGTCAACGCTGTCAATGACTTTGGTCAAGTCATTAGAACAAATTGGTGAAACCTTGAAGTTTTTACATTTTTCATGTTACGTAAAAAAAGCTACTTTCTTACCAGATTCATTGGCTTCGGTAAGTTTAATAAATTTTAAATAAAGATAATTATACATGCATTTGTAGAATAAAAAAATTTAATTTAATTTTTAATAAATTATTTAATTTTCAGATACTTCCTCGTCTAATCGCTTTAGAAGAATTCACTGTATATAATTTTCATCTAAGTGCACCATTGGTCCAGTCCATAGGTGAAACTAAAAATTTAATTCGTCTACTTTCTTTACCACCGACTGAATATCCAATGATTAATGAAAAAATTGATATGTATCCTATTGGGAATTTGAAAAACCTTGATATTCTCGAAATGTCATGGGATTGGGGTGGTTCAGATGAATTTTTAATCAATCTTTGTAATAATTCGAAGAAACTACGAAGCCTAGGTATTGCTGGCACAAATATAACCGATGATGGTATGATCGCTATCAATAATTTAAGACAATTAACATATCTCAATCTTGGTTTAGTTAAATTGAAAAAGACTAATAATTTCATCACTGATAAATCAATTGAATGTTTATTTAATGAAAAATTGCGGGCTTTAGATTTATCAAATTGCACCAAAATTTCTAATAGATCAGTGATTAAAGCTTTTGAAAATTTACCAGATTTATCAAGTTTATTCGTTGAAAATACAAATGTTACTATTGAAGTTGTCGAAGAATTATCTAAATTAACAAAATTTCATGAGAAGAAACTACATGTATATGTTTCTTTTGAAGATTGTAATGGTATTTTTAAATCATTATTGGCTTCACATAATATTGAATTTAAAACTCAGGCTCTGCGTGTAATGTGGAGATAAATCAATTAAAAAAATTGATGGTGTATTTTCTTTTCATAATATAAAAAAGAATTAAAGTTTAATTGATTTAAGTACTAATTTGATATCACTATTGTATTAGTTCTTTTATAATAGCCATTCAATAAATATTGTAATAATAATTTAATAAAAGATAATAAATAATGTTCTAATTTTAATATTCACTTGAGATCAATGGATCATGTTGATTTGGTTTTTAGTTCTAATAATTTGCACTAATTATTTAAAGATAATGATGAAATTTTAAAATTCAATTTGAAAAAAACAGCAAAATTTGACAAAAAAAAATTGCGTCATTTGATGTTTTAATTAAAATTTATTTATTATTAAAGTTTTTAAAAAAATTGAGTAATAAAAAATTTTTTATAAATTTATTTTTAACATTTCTAAATTTATTTAATTAAACGTAAATAAAATTCCATGGAATGCATTACATAATTATCATGAAAATATTTATATTAACAAAATAATTAATTAGTTTGTCATTTAAACATTCAAATATTTTATTTTATTATTTATCAGTTTTTTAAATGATGTATAATACAAAAATACTAATGTCAATAAATAGTGTTTATTATTTTTCGCATATCTACTTGCCAAGGTGGACCTGGCCAAACAGTTTTAGATCAATCAAGTCGTTCATGTGTGTATTCATAGTTTACATAAAAACCACTACATATGTATAGCAGTATCACAAGGTATCACATATATAGTAGCCTACTGCCTACTGGCCACACTCTTAAATTTTTTCAAATCATTCAAATAGCTGTGCACGTGATACGGAGTTCACAAATCATTAGTTATTCCACACGTGGTTAAAATTCACTTAGAAATTTTTGACCAAGTATAAGGCTATATTTACCACGTGAAAATTAACTTTCTGTATTACCATTTTATTCACGTGCAAAATATATTGCTTTACATTTTTTTACTCATTTATTTATTCAAATAATCGTTGTCACAGTGCAGGTTAAAGCTCAGTTAAATATATAATAAAAAACGGTATTGATAAAGTACGGGTTATAATTATTCAAGTATTTTCCATCAAACATTTCAAATAAATTCGAGGTTATAATAATTCGAGTTATATTTTTTCGCTATTTTGCAATAAAAATAAATTAAATATTAACCCCAAGATATAAAGACTTATCAACAAGCTGAGATGGATAGACTAGTTGAAATGAAATGGCTGATTGAAGAGTTGAGAATAGACGCTTTAAATATACGAAATGTAAGTTTTAAAATATTACACATATTATGTAATCAAAAAAATTATGATTGATTAATTGCATTGTTTTTATAGCTAATGTTATTGTTTATTGTTAGTTAAATTGAATAGTAATAAAGTTATTTTTTTCCTATAGGAGACCCGGCCATTGTCAAACAAATCACTTCTATATTATGTAATAAGAAAAAAAATTATAGAAGATGCTAAAAAAGGTATTCAAGATTGTGATATGCGTACTTTAGAAGGTCACAAGAAATTGAAACAACTGCATAAAAGTCTTATGTATAGGATGGATAGGCTATTTCGTCAAGAACCACGACTCAAAAGAAGTGAGGAATAACAACAGACTAATTTTCAATGATAAAATCAAAATTCTTTATCATCATTATATAATTATTATTATAAATACTAATGATAACATACTTAATTTATTTTTCAGTATGCAAAGATATGAATAGTGAGCTTGTTCTTTCATGCTTTACAAAGTATGCATTTCGGGCATCATCAGATGAAACACTAAATGATCTGGAATATGTCATTCAATTCTGTGGATATAATTTAACGTGTCTTGAAGTAGTAGGATATCATTTTAATTCTCAAATAATGCAATTGATTAATACCAACTGTCCAGGTCTTAAAGAACTTGGAATAAAAATTGAAGAAATAAATGATCAGGATTTTGAAAATGTTTTTTTTAATATGCATAAACTTGAAAAGCTAAAAGTTTATTGGAAATGTGAAAAATCAACGCTGCCAATGACTTTGGTCAAGTCATTAGAAGAATTGGGTGGAACTTTAAAAGATTTAACTCTTTCATGTTATTCGTGGGGTGGTTTTTTCTTACTAGATTCATTGATTCCGGTAGGTTTAATAAAAATTTTAATAAATATGATCATGTATGTAGAATAAAAAAATTTAATTTGGGTTTTAATAAATTATTTATTTTTCAGGTATTCCCTCAATTCATCGCTTTAGAACGTTTACGTTTAGATAATTTTCAACTGAATCAATCAGTAATTCAGTCGATAAGCGAAACAACAAGTATAACTGATCTAATATTACTCAGGCCTCATGGTCATCCAACAATGGTGATTGAAAAAATAAATTTGTCTCCAATTGGGAATTTAAAAAATCTTAAAAAATTAGATATTAGATGGGGTTGCAGTACAGATGAATTATTAATTAAGCTCAGTGATAATGCTGTAAATTTAGAACAATTACATATACTTGGTACAAATATAACTGATAATGGTATTTTTGCATTAAAAAAAATGAGTCAATTGCAACGGCTCTCTCTTGGTTTAGACCATTTTTATAAAAAGATATTAGAAAAACAAAATAAGTACATCACTGATAAATCAATTGAATGTTTATTTAATAAACAGTTGAGGTCTTTAGATTTATCAAGTTGCCGTAAAGTTTCTAATAGATCAGTGATTAAACTTTTTGAAAATTTACCAAATCTATCATCTCTAGCAATTAATCTTACAAATGTTACTATTAAAGTTGTAGAAGAATTATCTAAATTAACAAAGCTACGTAAGCAAAAACTACATGTATTAGTTTCTTTTAAAGATTGTAATGGTATTTGTAAATCATTAATGGAATCACATAATGTTGAATTTATGTCTAGTTATAAAAATTAGTCAATAAAAAAAAAATAAATGGTGTTTTCTTATCATAATATGAAAAACATTTTTACTTTAATTGATTTCAGTACAGCTGTGATTTAATATCACGATTGTATTTGTTCATATATAATTGAATACTTTACATAATATTGAATTTGAGACACGGACTTCACTTGAGATGTGGGGATTAATCAATTTAAAAATCTAATGGTCTTTTCTTTTCGTAATATAAAAAAAAATTAAAGGTTAATTAATTTAGGTACTAATTTAATATCACGATTGTATTAGTTCCTGTATCGATACTATACAAAAAATTTAATAAAAGATAATAAATAATGTTCTAATTTTAATATTTACTTGCGATCAATGGATCTTGATTTGGTTGTTATTTAAATTCAATATGAAAAAAATAGAAATGTATTTTTATAATTGAACAAAAAATTACAAATTTATTTATATTCATGCAACAAGTATATAGAAGTTGAAATTAAATGAATAAAACAATGCGAAATTATGAAATTCAGTTAACTTATTTTCGGTCCATTTTTAATAGAGTTGAAAATCTTTTTTTTAATTTATTTTTGATTTATTTTTAGTAATTTTAGAAATATCAATTCTTTAAATTTATGATAAATAAAAAATCATTATTTTCATACAAAAATAAAATTATAATTTTTAAAATTAGTTTAAAATATCAAATTTATTTAAAAAAAAAAAAAAAAGAAGAAACATTACGTAATAATCGAATCATTTTAAATTAAATCGAAAGAAAAAGATTCTAGATTACAAAAAAACCTCTGAGGTTTTAATAAATAATTATAAAAAAAAAACGAATAAGATTATTTTAAAAAAATTAAAAGCTTATTTACATGAAAACTTGTAGCCACCTTTCTTGGCTGGATTTTTCTGGGCTTCTCCTTGTTTCTCTTTACATAAAATTTACATAAAATTTGCTTACTGTGCACGGTATTATATATTATAATTAATGAAATTTGAATTTAAATTTTGCTACGATGTTGTGCTATATTGGTCAATGTAAAATTTAATTGATGCGAAGCATCTTCAATGATTATTGATTGAAGAATAATAATTATTTACCAAAATGATCAATTGTTTTGTCATTTAAAAATTTAAATTTTATTTTATTAATTATTATTTTTATATTTTTTAAATCTCAACGATGCATAATAAACAAAAACACTAATGCCAATAAATGATGTTTATTATTTTTGGCATATCTACTTTGTAAATAGTTGATTAATATTTTATGTTTTACCAAAAAATTAATTATTTACAATAATTAATAATAATCAATAATAATTATTATTATTGTCAAGGTGGACCTGGCCAAACAGTGTGGCGACAGGTTCAGATTAATCAGCTGTTCATGGTTTACATGAAAACTCTCTCGTGGCCACACGCTGGTTTTTTAAATTTATTCCAACACGAGTCGTCGGTAGGGTCAGTAGTCAGTACACACGTGGTTAAGATTGAATTAGCAAAATTGTTAAAATAATTCCAGCCTTGACAAAGTAAGGTTACGTGAGAATTAACTTCAAGGTAATTATCAGTTACATTAAATATTATTCCATTTGAGTGCATCAAAAAATAACAAGGTACAACGTTCAATCAATTCTATATTTTGCAATAAAAAATAAATAAGACAACCTCATGGAGATTAATATGGAGACTGATACAAGTCTACCAGTTGAAAAGTTGGAAAAACAAACTTTAAATGTCCAGGAAAATGTAAGTTTTATAATATTATATCAGTAGAATTATAGTTAATTGATTGCAGAATTTTTAGCTGTTGTAATTCTTTATTATTTATTTAAATTACATATAATAAATTTATTTTCTTATAGATGACCTCAGCTTCAAGCAGACTAGTTTTACCTGATGTAATATTGAAAAAAATGATTGAAGATACTGAAAAAATTTGGGATGATCCCATGACTGAAGAAATCGAAAAAATTTGTCATGATCTCATGATTGAAGATACAAAAAATATTGTTCCTGGTTCTATCAAGTATTGCGAAGTATACAAAAAAAAATTGGACGCACGACATAATAAGCTTATGCTTAATTGGTATGAACTATTTCAGAATGAACCACGACTCGAAAAAAGTGAGGAATAACAACAAACTAATATACAAACTGTCCAGGTCTTAAGGAACTTGATGTAGCATTTGAAGAAATAAAAGATGAGGATTTTAAAGATGTTTTTTCTAATATGCATAAACTTGAAAGGCTAGTAGTAAAGTGGAAATGTGAAAGATCAACGCTGCCATTGTCTCTGGTCAAGTCATTAGAAAAATTGGGTGGAACCTTGAAAGAGTTAAATCTTTCATGCAAATCGAAAGATGGTGTTTTCTTACTAGAATCATTGGTTCCGGTAAGTATAATAAAATATTAATAAATAATATTCTAAATAATATTATCATGTATGTAGAATGAAAAAATTTGATTCAGGTTTTAATAAATTATTTAATTTTTAGGCATTCCCTCAATTCGTTGCTTTAGAACGTTTATATTTAGATGGTTTTCAACTGAATCAAACAGTAATTCATTCGATAAGCAAAACAACAAGTATAACTGAGCTAGTGTTATTCTGTCTTCATGGTCATCCAATAATGAAAATTGAAAAAATCAATCTGTCTCCAATCGGGAATTTAAAAAATCTTGAAGAATTACATATTCAATGGGGTTGCAATATAGATGAATTATTAATTGAACTTGGTGATAATGCTAAAAATCTAAAGGCAATACATTTATACGGTACAATTATAACTGACAATGGTATTTTCGCATTAAAGAAAATGAGTCAATTGCAACAGTTCTATCTTGGTTTGAATAAATCAAAAAAGAATAATTTTATCACTGATAAATCAATTGAATGTTTATTTAATGAACAGTTGAGGTTTTTAGATTTATCAAATTGCACTGAAATTTCTAATAGATCAGTGATTAAACTTTTTGAAAATTTACCAAATCTATCATACCTATTTATTCGAAATACTAATGTTACTATTGAAGTTGTCGAAGAATTATCTAAATTAACAAAATTTCGTGAGAATCAACTACATGTATATGTTTCTTTTAAAGATTGTAATGGTATTTTCAAGCCATTAATTGAATCACATAATGTTGAAATTGTGCCTAAATCTAAAGACTAATCAATTATTTATATTTTTGGATCATATCTTAAAACTACTTATATTTTGTTTGGTAAAAAAAAATTATTCTGGTGCTTTCTTATAATAATATAAGAAGAAACTGAAATTTAATTGAGTTAACTTTACTAGCTTAATATCACTATTGTATTGATCACTATAATAATATAACAGCTATCCAATAAATATTGTCACAATTATTTAATAAAAAATAAATAATGTTCTAATATATTGTTTTAATTGATTAATCATTTTGGTGCTTGATACAAAATATATATATACTCGTAAATAAAAAAAATAAAAAAAACAAATAAATATATTTTCTAAACAATTAATTTTTTTTATAAATTAAATTTTATATTTTTTCTCTGATCCAACTGCAGAACAAATGTTTATCCATTTTATAAATTTTCAAATATACATATCAACATAATTATCATGAAAATATTTATTGACAAGATAATCAATCGCTTTGTCATTTAAACATTTGAATTTTATTTTATTATCTTTAAATTTCTTAAGCTTTAATGATGTATAATACAAAAACACTAATGTCAATCAATATAATGTTTATTTTTTTGACATATGCATAAATTTATTTATATTTATGCAATAAGTATATAGAAGTTAAAATTAAATAAATGAAACAATGTGATAAATTATCAAATTCAGTTAACTTATTTTCGGTCTATTTTTAATAACGTTGAAAAACTTATTTTTTTAATTTATTTTTGATCTATTTTTAGTAATTTTAGAAATATAAATTCTATCAATTTATCATAAATAAAAAGTCATTATTTGCAGTGTATACAAAAATAATATTATAGTTTATAAAATTAGTTTTTAATATCAAATTTATTATCAAAAAAAAAAAAAAAAAAAGAAGTTACATTACGTAATAATTGAATCATTTTAAATTAAATTGAAAGAAAAAGATTCTAGATTACAAATGAACCTCTGATGTTTCAATAAATAAAATAATAAAAAGAGAACGAATAAGATTATTTAAAAAATAAACAAGTCATTAAGGTTGAATGTAAAAACGAATTCCCTCTACTCGATTTTGCTAATTTTTTTTTTAATCGCTAGCTAGAACATTTCTCTATTTTATAGAATTTTTTTCAGATTTTTCGACCGTGAAATAAACTTGACCGATTTAACACGGCCGTAAACGGAAAAACCCACGTTTTGATCTGTATCTACAAACCCCTCTACTCGAAATTACTAAATTTAATTCAGATTTGTAGTTTTTTTAATTACAAAAATTTAAAAAAAAAAATCATCAATTTCGATCGTGTTTTTTAGAAGATATTCAATCGCAAATGATCAATTAACTCCGAAATTTACTTCACTTTACTACTGCAGTCGTAGTTGTGTGTGTTCGTATAGGCCGGGTACACTCATACTACTACAGATGTGATAGTAACGGACACAGATTTTAGGCATATAGGGCACCAATTTATTTTTAAAAAGCATGGGCTGGGGCGAGCCCCTCTGGCACAAAAAAGTTATTCGGTGATGGGACTTACATTCAACCTTAAAGTTATTCCACACGTGGTTCAATTCAGTGAGCAATTTTTTTTCTCAGTGTAAGGCTACATACCACGTGGAAATTAACTTTGTGTAATAACGTGCAAAATCTATTGCTTTATCTTTTTTTACTCATTTCTTTACTTAAATAATCGTTGCCACAATGTCAGTCGTTATACACGTGTAGTTTAGGCTCAGTTGAATACAAAAAAAACGGTATTAGAAAAGTAAAGGTTAATTAATCAAGTATTTTCCATCAAACTTATCGAATTTATTTGAGGTTATAATAATTAATCAATTTCTATTCTCTATTTTGCAATAAAAATAAATTAAATAACCCCAAGACATATAAAGACTACTATCAACAAGTTGAGATGGATAGACTAGGTGAAATGAAATGGCTGATTAAAGAGTTGAGAATAGACGCTTTGAATATACGAAATGTAAGTTTTAAACTATTACATATATTATATGTAATCGAAAAAATTATAGTTGGATAAACGCATTAATTGCATTGTTTTTATAGCTAATGTTGTTGTTTATTGTTCATTGAATTAAAAACTAATAAAGTTATTTTTTTCCTATAGGAGACCCGGCCATTGTCAAACAGATCACTTTTACATTATGTAATAAAAAAAGAGATGATAGATGTTGCTAAAGAAGTTATTCAAGATTGCAGTATGCATACTTTAGAAGGTGACAAGAAATTGAAACAACTGCATGAAAGTCTTATGTATAGGATGGATCCACTATTTCGTCGTGAACCACGACTCACAAAAAGTGAGGAATAACAACAGACTAATTTTCAATGATAAAATCAAAATTCTTTATCATCATTATATAATAATTATTATAAATACTAATGATAACATACTTAATTTATTTTTCAGTATGCAAAGATATAAAAAATGAGCTTGTTCTTTCATGCTTTAAGAAGTATGCATTTCGGGCATCATTAGATGAAACACTAAATGATCTGGAATATGTAATTCAATTCTGTGGATATAATTTAACGTGTCTTAACGTATTTGGATATTCTTTTAATTCTCAAATAATGCAATTGATTAATACCAACTGTCCAGGTCTTAAAGAACTTGGAATTGAAATTAAAGAAATAAATGATCAGGATTTTAAAAATGGTTTTTTTAATAAGCATAAACTTGAAAAGCTAGAAGTTAATTGGGATTGTGAAAAATCAACGCTGCCAATGACTGTGGTCAAGTCATTAGAAGAATTGGCTGGAACTTTAAAAGATCTATCTCTTTCATGTTATTCGAAAGGTAGTGTTTTCTTACTAGATTCATTGGTTTCGGTAAGTTTAATCAAAATTTTAATAAATATTATCATGTATGTATAGAATAAAAAAAATTTGATTTAGGTTTTAATAAATTATTTATTTTTTAGGTATTCCTTCGATTCATCGCTTTAGAACGTTTATATTTAAATGGTTTTCAAATAAATCAAACAATAATTCAGACGATAAGCGAAACAACAAGTATCACGGATCTACTATTATTCTGTCCTCATGGTCATCCAACAATGGTGATCGAAAAAATAAATTTGTCTCCAATCGGGAATTTAACAAATCTTAAAAAATTATATATTAGTTGGGGTTGCAGTACAGATGAATTATTAATTAAACTTGGTGATAATGCTAAAAAATTAAAAGAATTACGTATACTTGGTACAAATATAACTGATACTGGTATTTTTGCAGTCACAAAAATGAGTCAATTGCAACGGCTCTCTCTTGGTTTAGACAGTTTTCCTAAAAAGCTATTGGAAAAACAAAATAAGTACATCACTGATAAATCAATTGAATGTTTATTTAATATAAACAGTTGAGGTCTTTAGATTTATCAAATTGCCGTAAAGTTTCTAATAGATCAGTGATTAAACTTTTTGAAAATTTACCAGATTTATCAAGTTTATACGTTGAAAATACAAATATTACTATTAAAGTTGTCGAAGAATTATCTAAATTGACAAAATTTCATAAAGAAAAACTACATGTATTCGTTTCTTTTAAAGATTTCAAGGGTATTTGTAAATCATTAATGAAATCACATAATGTTAAATTTGTGTCTAGTTAAGAAAATTAGTCAATAAAAATTAAAAAGTGGTGTTTTCTTATCATAATATGAAAAAAAAAAAATTTACTTTAATTGATTTCAGTACAGCTCTGATTTAATATCACGATTGTATTTGTTCTTATATAATTGGATACTTCACATAATATTAAATTTGAGACTCGATCGGACTCCACTTGAGATGTGGGGATTAATCAATCCAAAAATCTAATGGTGTTTTCATAATATAAAAAAAAAAATTAAAGTTTAATTAATTTAAGTACTAATTTAATATCACGATTGCATTAGTTTTTGTATCGATACTATACTAATAATTTAATAAAAAATAATAAATAATGTTCTAATTTTAATATTTACCTGCGATCAATGGATCTTGATTTGGTCGTTATTTAAATTCAATATAAAAAAATAGGAAATGTATTTTTGAAATTAAACAAAAAAATTACAAATTTATTTATATTCATGCAACAAGTATAGAAGTTGAAATTAAATGAATGAAACAATGTGAAATTATGAAATTCAGTTAACTTATTTTCGGTCAATTTTCAATAACGTATAAAATATTTTTCATACCAAAATAATATAATATCAATTTTAATACCAATTTATCTTAAAAAACATAAATAAAAAAAACTACCCATATAATAATTGAATCATTAAATTAAATCAAAATAAGAGAAAAAAAGCGAGACAATTACAATTATTCCAGTTAATTCCAATTACACAAAAAAATTAAAAACCCTTTTTTGTTTTTATTAAAAAAAATAATTCAAAATATAAATTAATTTCGGTAAATAATTATTATAATTGAATTAACTACATACATATTTTCTAGATTACAAATGAATCTCTGACGTTCTAATAAATAATAATAAAAAAAAAACGAATAAGATTATTTAAAAAAAATTAAAAGCTTATTTACATGAAAATTTGTGGGCACACTCTTGGCTGGTTTCTTAAGGCTTCTCTAGGCTTCTTCTTGTTTCTCTTTAAATTTATTTGAATAGTGCACGAGGCATTAGTCATTCCACACGTGGTTAAGATTCAATTTTAGGCAAGTGCAATTTTGCCAAAGTAAGGCTACATACCACATGGAAATTAACTTTGTCAACTAAAATTCTAACTCAGTTTTTTACACAAAAACTTGATTAAAGACATTTTTGTTTAACAAGTTAATTAGATTAGATACCATTTTATTTACGAGCATTAATAATAACAAGGTATTAAGTTCAATCAATTTATTGAGTATTTTTCATTAAATTTTTCGAATCTATTAGAGGTTATAATAATTTATCCAATTTTTTTTTTCTATATATTTTGCAATAGAAATAAATAAGACAACCTCATGGAGATTGATATGGAAATTGATATGGAGACTTATGATGAAAGTCTGCTAGTTAAAAAGTTTGAAAAACAAACTTTAAATAACCAGGAAAATGTAAGTTTTATAATATTATATTAATGAATTATAGATATATAATTAATTGGAGAATTTTTAGCTGCTGTATTTCTTTATTGTTAACTAAATTAAATAATAAATTTATTCTCTTATAGATGATCTCAGCTTCAAGCAGACTAGCTCTACGTGATGTAATAATAAAAAAAATGATTGAAGATATTGAAAAAGGTTTTCATGAACCCATGACTGAAGAAATTGAAAAAATTTATCATGATCTCCTGATTGATACAAAAAATATTGTTCCTGGTTCCATCACGTATAACGAAGTAAGAGATAAAATAATAGTAGCACAATATAATGAGCTTATGCTTAATTGGTATGAACTATTTCAGAATGAACCACGACTCGAAAAAAGTGAGGAATAACAACAAACTAATATACTATAATAATAATGTTATTATTATTATGAATACTAATGATAACATAATTAATTTATTTTTCAGCATGTAAAGATATAGAACTTGTTTTTTCAAACTTTACTAGATATTACTTTGAGGCATCATCAAATGTTGAATATGAAAATCTCGTTGATTTGAAATATTTAATTGAATTCTGTGGATATAATTTGAAGCATCTTGATGTCATGGATTATCCTTTTTCTCAAATAATGCCATTGATTAATACAAACTGTTCAGGTCTTGAAATACTTGAAGTAGCATTTGAAGATATAAAAGATGAGGATTTTAAAGATGTTTTTTGTAATATGCATAAACTTGAAACGCTAATAGTAAAGTGGAAATGTGAAAGATCAACGCTGCCAATGACTTTGGTCAAGTCATTAGAACAAGTGGGTGGAACCTTGAAAAAGTTACAGATTTCATGCGAATCGAAAGATGGTGTTTCCTTACTAAATTCATTGGTTCCGGTAAGTTTAATAAAAATTTTAATAAATATTATCATGTATGTAGAATCAAAAAATTTAATTTGGGTTTTAATAAATTATTTATTTTTTAGGTATTCCCTCGATTCATTGCTTTAGAACGTTTATATTTAGATGGTTTTCAACTGAATCAAACAGTAATTCATTCGATAAGCAAAACAACAAGTATAACTGATCTAATGTTATTCTGTTTTCATGGTCATCCAATAATGAAGATTGAAAAAATCAATCTGTCTCCAATCGGGAATTTAAAAAACCTCAAAAAATTACATATTAAATGGGGTTGCAATATAGATGAATTACTAATTGAACTTGGTGATAATGCTAAAAATCTAAGGGAAATACGTTTATTTGGTACAGTTATAAGTGATAATGGTATTTTCGCATTAAAAAAAATGAGTCAATTGCAACAGTTCTATCTTGGTTTAAATAAATCAAAAAAGAATAATTTTATCACTGATAAATCAATTGAATGTTTATTTAATAAACATTTGAGGTATTTAGATTTATCAAATTGCACCGAAATTTCTAATAGATCAGTGATTAAAGCTTTTGAAAATTTACCAGGTTTATCAATATTATGCGTTGAAAATACAAATGTTACTATTGAAATTGTCGAAGAATTATCTAAATTAACAAAATTTCATGAGAATAAACTACATGTATGTGTTTCTTTTAAAGATTGTAATGGTATTTTCAAGTCATTAATAGAACCACATAATGTCGAATTTCGGTGTAGGTTTACAGATTAATCCATCAGTTATATCTTTTGATCATATCTTAAAACCACTTGATTTTTGTTTGTTAATTAAAATTGTGTGTTGCTTTCTTGTCATATGATAAGAAGAAATTGAAATTAAATTGAGTTAGCTAGCTAGCTTATTATCACTATTGTATTGATATTATACATATAACAGATATTCAATAAATATTGTAATAATAATTTAATAAAAAATAAATAATGTTCTAATAATTACAATTCTACTTGATTCAAATACACATAAAAATTCTTCTTTGCTTTTAATACAAAAAAATAATTTAAAATTAATCAATTTCCAATTATAATTATTATAATTAAATTAACTACATATTGTCTCGATTACAAGTGAACCTCTGACGTTATAATAAATAATAAAAAAAAAAAACAAAAACGACTCAGATTATTTAAAAGATATTAAAAGTTTATTTACAGCATGATAATTATAAATTACTCAATATAAACTGTCACAGTGATTGATAAAATTTTAATTTTAATTCATCTCCGATGTCATGCTATTGGTAAATATAAAATTCAATTGATGAAGCATCTCCAATGATTTTTGATTGAAGAACAATAACACTCTGTTTATCACCTCTGACGATTACGTCTTAATCTGTCGAAATAAAACCGACATAACATTATTCTTTTCTACAAAACATATAAATTTTAATTAATCAAAATCTTACCCTATTATCCATAATTATAAATGTTGATAACATAATTTTTTTTAATGAACAAAGACCCAGCTGTATACCACTAACCATAAGCATTTGATTGTGTAAAATTTCGAAAAACATTTTCACATGTTCAACCTTAAAATTAGCATCATTTTTATTATTTTTATTAACGTCATCATTGTCTATAGTCTTTTTGAACGATATGTCCATTATAGGGAAGCCCTAAAGTAGGAATTTTTATTGTAACGCTGGTCAACACTTACACTGAATTTTTTTTAATTTTTATAAATAATATCAGTTAATATTGTTTTTTCTTAATATTTATTATTTTTCATTATTTATTTATTGTTATATATAATGTTATGACAAGTTGTTTATTAAAATGAATAAAAAAAGTTTCATTCGATTTTTTTCTTATATTAATTGATAATTAATTAATTATATGATTTTTTTTTTTTTTATCAATATCAGTGACTATTTTAGTATCAAATTTATTATTATTATTATATGAGTAATTTTATAATAGATTGTTTTTTAAAATAAAAAAAAAAAACATGGAATTCATTAGTTAGTGTTTGATTAAAAATAATTTTTTTTTTTTAATTTATTTTTTTTATCAATATCAGTGACTAATTTTAGTATCAAATTTGATCAAATATTATATTTAACATTATATTAAATATTATTAATCAAGATTTACTCCACAGATTAATCAATCAATTATATCTTTAAATCATATCTTAAAACCACTTAATTTTTGTTTGTTGAAAAAAAATTTATGGTGTTTTCTTATCGTACTATAAGAAGAATATAAAATTAAATTTAGTTGACTAGTTCAATATCACTGTTATAATGATTTCTATATAACAGTTATCCAATCAATTTGGTAATATTAATTTAATAATAAAAAATAAAAATGATGTTCCAATAATGTTTTAATTGATCAATCATTTTGGTGCTTAATACAAAATATATACTCATAAATAAATAAAAAAAAAAGCATCATCATTATTATTAAATAAATTTCTAAAATCAGGTAAACAAACATAAAATCATTTTCTAAACAATTAATTTTTTTTTATAAATTAAATTTTATATTTTTTTTTTGATAAATTTCATTTTATTATTTATTAATTTTTTAAATCTCAATGATGCATAATTCAAAAACACTAATGTCAATAAATGATGTTTATTATTTTCGGCATATCTACTTTGTAAAAAACTAATTAATATTTCCTGTTTTACCAAAAAATTCAATAATAATCAATAATAATTATCAAGCGACAGTTTTAGATCTGTATAGATCAATCATGGGTTTACATGAAAACCAATGAAAACTCGTAGCCACTACATATGTAGTAGTACCACATATATTATATATAGTGGCCACACTCTTGAATTTTTTCCAATCATTCAACTATAGTGCACGCGACACGGAGTACACAACAGTCATTAGTTATTCAACGAGTCGTTAAAATTCAGTTAGCAATTTTTGACAAAGTAAGGCTACATACCACGTGCAAAATATATTGCTTAATATTTTTTTGCTCATTTTTTTACTTAAATAAACGTTGTCACTTTGTCAGTCGTTATACACGCATAGTTAAAGCTTAGTTGAACACCAAAAAACGGTATTGGAAAAGTAAGGATTAATTAATCAAGTATTTTCCATAAAACATTGCAAATTTATTCGAGGTTATAATAATTGATCGCGATAAATATATGCAATAAAAATAAATTAAATAACCTCAAGACTTATAAACAAGCTGAGATGGATAAACTAAGTGAAATGAAATGGCTGATTCCAGAGTTGACAATAAACGCTTTAAATATACGAAATGTAAGTTTTAAAATATTATACATATTATATAATCAACAAAATTATGGTTAATTGATTGCATTGTTTTTAGTTAATGTTATTGTTTATTGTTAATTAAATTAAAAACTAATAAATTTATTTTTTTTCTATATAGGAGACCCAGCCATTGTCAAACAGATCACTTTTACATTATGTAATAACAAAAGAGTTGATAGATGCTGCTAAAGAAGCTATTCAAGATTGGAATATGCGTTCTTTAGAATATTACCCGAAAAAGAGACAACTGCATGCATGTCTTATGTATGTGATGGAACTACTATTTGTTAATAATCCACGACTCGAAAAAAGTAAGAAAATAACAGCAGATTAATTTTCAATGATAAAAACATAATTTTTTATCATCATTATATAATTATTATTATAAATACTAATGATAACATACTTAATTTATTTTTCAGTATGCAAAAAGAAGTCTAGTAAGCTTGTTTTTTCATGCTTTACAAAGTATGTATTTCGTCGAAAATCATTAGATCAAAATCTAGATGATCTGGAATATGTACTTAAATTCTGGGGATATAATTTAACGTATGTTGAAGTATCAGGATATCCTTTTGATTCTCAAGTAATGCAATTGATTAATACCAACTGTCCACCAGGTCTTAAAGGACTTGGAATGGTTATTAAAGAAATAAGTGATTTTGAAAATGTTTGTTTTGATATGCATAAATTTGAAAAGCTAAACGTTAAGTGGACATGTGAAGAGTCAACGCTGCCAATGACTTTGGTCAAGTCATTAGAAGAATTGGGTAAAACCTTAAAAGAGTTTGATCTTTCATGTATATCGAAAGGTGGTGTTTTCTTACTAGATTCATTGGTTCCGGTAAGTTTAATAAAAATTTTAATAAATATTATCTACATGTATGTAGAATAAAAAAATTTGATTTAAATTTTAATAAAGTATATATTTTTTAGGTATTTCCTCGATTCACTGCTTTAGAACGTATATATTTAGATGGTTTTCCACTGAATCAAACAGTAATTCAGACAATAATTAAAATAACAAGTATAACGGAGCTACTATTATTCCAGCCTTATGGTCATCCAACAATGGAGATTGAAAAAATGGATCTGTCTCCAATCGGGAATTTAAAAAATCTTAAAAAATTAGTTATTAGTTGGGGTTGCATTACAGATGAAACATTAATTAAACTTGGTGATGATGCTAAAAATTTAGAAGAATTACATATACTTGGTACAAAAATAACTGATAATGGTATTTTTGCAGTCAAAAAAATGAGTCAGTTGCAACGACTCTATCTTGGTTTAGACTTTTTTCATCGAGAGATATTAGGAAAACAAAATAAGTACATCACCGATAAATCAATTGAATGTTTGTTTAATGAAAAATTGAAGTTTTTAGATTTATCAAGTTGTCGTAATGTTTCTAATAGATCAGTGATTAAACTTTTCGAAAATTTACCAAATCTATCATATCTAGCAATTAATCTTACAAATGTTACTATTAAAGTTGTCGAAGAATTATCTAAATTAACAAAATGTTATGAGGAGAAAGTAGAGGTATTAGTTTCTTTTAAAGATTCCAAGGGTATTTTCAAATCATTATTGGAATCACATAATATTAAATTTATGACTCCTTTTCTACTTGGATCTGGAAACATTAGTCAATAAAAAAAAAAAAAATTATGTTTTCTTGTTATAATATGAAAAAAAATTTAAATTACTAATTTAATATCACGATTGTATTAATTAGTTCCTATATAATAGCTATACAATCGATACTGTAATAATAATTCAATAAAAGATAATATATAATGTTTCATAATTTTGATATTTACTTGTTGTCAATGGATCTTGATTTGGTTGTTATTTAAATTCAATATAAAAAATAGGAAATGTATTTTTAAATTCAAATGAAAAAATTACAAATTTATTTATATATTCATGCAATAAGTATAGAAGTTAAAATTAAATGAATCAAACAATGTAAAATTATGAAATTAGTTAACTTATTTTCTGTCTATTTTTAATAACGTTAAAAATCTTTTTTTTAAATTAATTATTGATCTATTCTTAGTAATTTTAGAAACATAAATTCTTTAAATTTATCATAAATAAAGAGTCATTATTTTCATACAAAATCAATATTATAAAATTAATTTTAATACCAAATTCTGTTTATCGGTCTCATGATCATCCAATAATGGCGATTGAAAAGATAAATTTGTCTCCAATCGGGAATTTAAAAAATCTTAAAAATTAGATATTAGTTGGGGTTGCAGTACAGATGAATTATTAATTAAACTCGCTGATAATGCTAAAAATTTAGAACAATTACATATACTTGGTAAAAATATAACTGATATATTCGGTGAAAAAGAATCGTGGATCGATTAATCGGCTCTGAAAAGAATCGGATACTCGTACTCGATATGAATCGATCCAACTACTCGAAGATCCCTACACGACACACGTGCATGCGATCCCACACGTGTAGCGCGTGGCGATTAACTTCGTGAACTAACTATTTAACTATTTAACAAGTTGATTAGATCAGATTAGATTAAATAACATTTTATTACATACGTGCATCGAAAAAACAAGGTTTGTTGTATAAGCATAAGTTGTTCAATTAATTAATTAAATAATTTCCATTAAATTTTTCAAAGTTATTAAAGATATTATGATCATTGATTTTTTTTCTATATTTTTCAATACAATTAAATTAGATAACCTCAAAATATGGAGACTTATGAACAACGTGAGATAAATGCAGAGGTTGATTTAAATCTGGTGGTTAAAAATTTTGAAAAAGAAGCTTCAAATGTGCAGAAAAAAGTAAGTTTTGGAATGTATATATATTATATCAAAAAAATTATTATATGTTAATTGATTGCAGAATTTTTAACAGCTGTAATTCTTGATTATTAATTTAAATTAAATAATAAATTTATTTTCTTATAGATGACCTCAGCCCCAAGCAGACCAGTTCGACATAATGTTATAAAAAAAATGATTGGAGATATTAAAAGATTTGTTGATGATCCCAAGATGAATTTCATATCGAGAAAAAAAAAATTGGAAGCACACTATAAAAAGGTTATGCTTAAGTGGTATATACCAATATTTTGGAAAGAACCGCGACTCGAAGCAAGTAAGGAATAACAACAGACTAATTTTTGATGATAAAAATAAAATTCTTTATCATCATCATCACTATATTATTATTATAAATACTAAGATTAACATGTAATTAATTTATTTTTCAGTATGCAGAAATAAAGAACTTGTTCTTTCATGCTTTACAGAATATACTTTACCGTGGAATGATAATGAAAGCCTAAATGATCTAAAATATGTAATTGAATTTTGTGGTTACAATTTAACAAGCCTAAATGTAAACAAATATCCTTATTCTACAGTAATGCCGTTGATTAATAACAACTGTTCAGGTCTTAAGGAACTCAGAGTAGAATTTGAAGAAATAAAAGATGAGGATTTTGAGAATGTTTTTTCTAATATGCTTAAACTTGAAAAGCTAGAGGTTAAATGGAAGTGTAAAAATTCAGCTCTACCAATGACTTTAGTCAAGTCATTAGAACAAGTTGGTGGAACCTTGAAACAGTTATATTTTTCATGTTACGTGAATGAAGCTACTTTCTTACCAGATTCATTGGCTTCGGTATGTTCAACAAATTTTTAACAATAATAATTATTATACATGTATGTGTAGAATAAAAACATTTAATTTTTAATGAATTATTTATTTTTCAGGTATTCTCTCGATTCATCGCTTTAGAACGTTTATATGTCAATGGTTTTCAATTGAGTCAACCAATAATCCAGTCGATAGGTGAAATAAAAAATTTAACTTCTCTCAAATTACTCCCGCTTCGTGATCATCCAATGATTGATAAAAAAATCAGTATGTCTCCAATTGGGAATTTGATAAATCTTGAATCATTAGAAATTTGTTGGGATTGTGGTGATGCAGATGAATTATTAATTAATCTCGGTGATAATGCTAAAAAATTGAAAAAATTAGATATGATTGTTACAAATTTAACAGATAATGGTATGATCGCCGTTAAAAAAATGAGTCAATTGCAACAACTCAATCTTAACTTATTTGAATTAAAAAAGACAAATAATTTTATTACTGATAAATCAATTGAATGTTTATTTAATGAAAAATTGTGGTATTTGAATTTATCAAATTGCACTGAAATTTCTAATAGATCAGTGATTAAAATTTTTGAAAATTTACCAAATCTATCATACCTATTTATTCGAAATACAAATGTTACTATTGAAGTTGTCGAAGAATTATCTAAATTAACAAAGCTTCGTAAGCAAAAACTAAATGTATATGTTTCTTTTAAAGATTGTAATGGTAATTTCAAGTCATTAATAGATTCACATAATGTTGAATTGAAGACTTCTTCAAGACTAATCACTTAATTATATTTTTAGAATAAGTCATAAAACTACTCAATTTTTGTTTGCTAAAAAAAAATTTATAATGTTTTTCTCATCATAATATAAGAAAAAATTAATACTTAATTAAGTTCATTAGTTTAATATCACGATTGTATTAGTTTCTATGAAATAGCTATACAACTAATACTGTAATAATAATTTAATAAAAGATGATAAATAATGTTCTGCATTCAATATTTACTTGGGACTAATGGATTCGGTCGTTATTCAGTGTCACAAAAATAATTCCTACAACCTTCAATAAGATAATTTTTTGTATACCATCTTGTCCATACTGGTTGTTGATTCATCATGTTGTGCTAACGTCTTTATTTTTCTTGATGGTGACACAAGAAGACTATAAATCATTTAAATTTATTGTAAATTTAAAACATTTATTTTTATAAAAAGATATAATATTATAAAATTAATATTAATATCAAATTTATTGTCAAAAGTATAAATTGAAAAAAAAAAAAAAGACAATTACAATAATTACAATAATTCCAATTGATTCCAAATACACAAAAAAAATTAAAAATTCTTCTTTGCTTACTGTGCACGGTAATAAATGAAATTTTAATTTAAATTTTGCTACGATGTTGTGCTATATTGGTTAATGTAAAATTTAATTGATGCGAAGCATCTCCAATGATTATTGATTGAAGAACAATATTTAATTACCAAAATTTTCAATTGTTTTGTCATTTAAAAATTGAAATTTTATTTTATTGTTGTTAAATTTTTTAAATCTTAACGATGCATAATAAACAAAAACAATAATGCCAATAAATGATGTTTTTTATTTTTGGCATATCCACTTTGTGAAAAATTAATTATAATATTTTATGTTTTACCAAAAAATTCATTATTTACAATAATTAATAATAATCAATAATAATAATTATTATTGTCAAGGTGGACCTGGCCAAACAGTGTAACGACAGTTTTAGATCAATCAGCTGTTCATGGTTTACATGAAAACTCTCTCGTGGCCACACGCTGGTTTTTTAAATTTATTCGAACACGAGTCATCGGTAGGGTCAGTAGTCACTACACACGTGGTTAAGATTGAATTAGCAAAATTGTTAAAATAATTCCAGCCTTGACAAAGTAAGGTTACGTGAGAATTAACATCAAGGTAATTAACAATTACATTAAATATTATTCCATTTACGTGCATCAAAAAATAACAAGGTACAACGTTTAATCAATTCTATATTTTGCAATAAAAAATAAATAAGACAACCTCATGGAGATTGATATGGAGACTGATGCAAGTTTGCCAGTTGAAAAGATGGAAAAACAAACTTTAAATGTCCAGGAAAATGTAAGTTTTATAATATTATATCAAAAGAATTATATAGATAATTAATTGCAAAATTTTAAGCTGCTGTAATTGTTTATTGTTAATTAAATTGAATAATAATAAATTAATTTTTTTGTCATAGGTAACCTCACTTTCAAGCAGAATAAATCTTGATGATGTAATAACAAAAAAGATGATTGAAGATGTTGAAAAAGTGTTGGAGGATATTCCAATAGATGCAAAAGGAGACTTAGAAGAACAGCTGCATAAAAAGCTTATGATTGAGATGGATTCACTGTTTCATGAACGACCCCAACTCAAAAAAAGTAAGAAAATATAACAACAGACTAATTTTTGATGATGAAAATAAAATTCTCTATCATCATCATCATTTTATTATTATTATATAAGTACTAATGATAACGTAATTAATTTATTTTTCAGTATGTGAAAAAAGACAAAGTGAACTTGTTCTTTCATGCTTTACGAAATATAATTTACAGCGATCATCAGGTCAAAATGATCTAAAATATATAATTCAATCTTTTGGATATAATTTAACGTACCTAAATGTAGAAAGCTATCCTTTTTCTCAAATAATGCCATTGATTAATACATACTGTCCTGGTCTTAAAGAACTTTTTGTAGAATTCAAAGAAATAAATGATCAGGATTTTGTAAATGTTTTTTCTAATATGCATAAACTTCAAGAGCTATGGGTTACATGGAAATGTGATAAGTCAACGCTGCCAATGACTTTGGTCAAGTCACTAGAACAAGTTGGTGAAACCTTGAAGTTTTTACATTTTTCATGTTACGTGAAGGAAGCTACTTTCTTACCAGATTCATTGGCTTCGGTAAGTTTAATAAATTTCAAATAAATATAATTATACATGCATTTGTAGAATAAAAAAATTTAATTTAATTTTTAATAAATTATTTAATTTTCAGGTACTCCCTCGCCTAATCGCTTTAGAAGATTTCATTGTATATAATTTTCATCTGAGTGCACCATTGGTCCAGTCGATAGGTGAAACTAAAAATTTAATTCGTCTACTCTCTTTACCACCGACTAAATATCCAATTATTAATGAAAAAATTGATATGTGTCCAATTGGGAATTTGAAAAACCTTGAAATGCTCGAAATGTCATGGGATTGGGGTGGTACAGATGAATTTCTAATCAATCTTTGTAATAATTCGAAGAAACTACAAGGCATAGGTATAGCTGGCACAAATATAACCGATGATGGTATGATCGCTATCAATAATTTGAGTCAATTAACAGATCTTGATCTTGGTTTATTTGAATTGAAAAAGACAAATGATTTTATCACTGATAAATCAATTGAATGTTTATTTAATGAAAAATTGGTGTCTTTAGATATATCAAATTGCACCAAAATTTCTAATAGATCAGTGATAAAAGCTTTCGAAAATTTACCAAATTTATCAAGTTTATGCGTTGAAAATACAAATGTTACTATTGAAGTTGTCGAAGAATTATCTAAATTAACAAAATTTCGTAACAAGAAATTACATGTATATGTTTCTTTTAAAGATTGTAATGGTGTTTTTAAATCATTATTGGCTTCACATAATATTGAATTTAAAACTCAGGCTCCGCGTGTAATGTGGAGATATATTGATTAAAAAAATTAATGGTGTATTTTCTTTTCATAATATAAAAAAAATTTAAAGTTTCATTGATTTAAGTACTAATTTGATATCACGATTGTATTAGTTCTTTTATAATAGCCATTCAATAAATATTGTAATAATAATTTAATAAAAGATAATAAATAATATTCTAATTTTAATATTTACTTGGATGTTGGTTTGGTTTTTATTTATAATAATTTGCGCTAATTATTTTAAGAAAATGATGAAATTTTAAAATTCAATTTGAAAAAAAAAACAGCAAAATTGGACCAAAAAAAATTATGTCATTTAATGTTTTAACTGAAATTTATTTATTATTAAATTTGTAAAGAAAATTGAGTAAAATTATTTTTGAATTTGAGTAAATTTATTTTCAGTTTGTTTTTAACATTTCTAAATTTATTCAATTAAACGTAAATAAAAAATAATTATTTCAAAAAAAAATCTTCGAGAAAATTAAATATGGCAAATGGAGAAAATTTTTTTTTTAAATTTAAATGAAAAAATTACAAATTTATTTATATTTATGCAATAAGTGGAAGTTAACATTGAATAAAAAAAACAATGTGAAATTATAAAATTTATAGTTAACTTATTTTCGGTTTATTTTTAATAACGTTAAAAATATATATTTTTTAAATTTATTTGTGATTTATTATTACAGTAACTTTAAAAATATAAATCCTTTAAATTCATCATAAAAAAAAAGTTATTATTTTCATACAAAATAAAAAAAAAAAAAACTTTACGTAATAATCGAATCATTAAATTAAATTGAACGAAAAAAAAAATAGAAAAGACAATTACAATAATTCCTGTTGATTTAAATACACAAAAAAATTAAATATTTTTCTGTTTTTATTAAAAAAAATTAAAGATACTATTTACTTTTCAATAAAAAAAATAATTCGGCATAATTATCTAAATTAACAAAATTTCATGAGAAGAAACTACGTGTATATATATTTCTTTTGAAGATTGTCATGGTATTTTCAAGTCATTAATGGAATCACATAATGTTGAATTAATCTACAGATTAATCAAATAATAATATTTTTGGATCATATCTTAAAACCACTTGATTTCTGTTTGATAAAAAAAAATTTGTGGTGCTTTCTTGTCATATGATAAGAAGAAATTTAAATTTAATTGAGTTAACTACTAGCTTAATATTACTATTGTATATTGATCCCTATATAGCAGCAATCCAATAAATATTGTAATAATAATATAATAAAAGATAAATAATGTTCTATAATAATGTTTTAATTGATCAATCATTTTGGTGCTTAATACAAAATATATACTCATTAATAAATAAATAAAAAATGCATCATCATTATTATTAAATAAATTTCTAAAATTAGGTAAACAAATAAAATTATTTTCTAAACAATTAATTTTTTTTAATAAATTAAATTTTATATTTTTTCTTTGATAAATTTCATTTCATTATTTATTAATTTTTTAAATCTCAATGATGCATAATTCAAAAACACTAATGTCAATAAATGATGTTTATTATTTTCGGCATATCTACTTTGTAAAAAACTAATTAATATTTCATGTTTTACTAAAAAATTCAATAATAATCAATAATAATTATCAAGCGACAGTTTTAGATCTGTTTAGATCAATCATTGGTTTACATGAAAACCAATGAAAACTCGTGGCCACTACATATGTGTAGTATCACATATATTATATATAGTCGCCACACTCTTGAATTTTTTCCAATCATTCAACTAGTGCACGCGACACGGAGTACACAAGTCATTAGTTATTCCACGAGTGGTTAAAATTCAGTTAACAATTTTTGACAAAGTAAGGCTACATATACCACGTGAAAATTAACTTTTTGTATTACCATTTTATTCACGTGTAAAATATATTGCTTTATATTTTTTTGCTCATTTTTTTACTTAAATAATCGTTGTCACTTTGTCAGTCGTTATACACGCATAGTTAAAGCTTAGTTAAATACACTGAAATATAATAAAACTGGAAGCCGAACTTCGTGTCGCCGAGAGAGAAACTCAATGATTGGGATGCTGTCCTTGTCGGTACAGTCACGTCAACTATAATTGATTGAGTGCTACTGAAATATAATGTAACTTTTATACCGTGTAGTACTAGTTTGTTTTGACGTTGACTGTACCAGATTTAATGTGCGCATGCGTGAGTGAGAGGGAATCCCAACCAATATATTGCTATCTCTAGCGACACTCCGTGCATTGGCTAAGCATAGGAGTTCACCTTCCAGTTTTATTATATTTCAGTGGTGAAATACCAAAAAACATTGCAAATTTATTCGAGGTTATAATAATTGATCACGATTTTTTTTTTTTCGCTATTTTGCAATAAAAATAAATTAAATAATCTCAAGACTTATAAACAAGCTGAGATGGATAGACTAAGTGAAATAAAATGGCTGATTCCAGAGTTGAAAATAAACGCTTTAAATATACGAAATGTAAGTTTTAAAATATTATACATATTATATAATTGATATGGTTGATTAATTGCATTGTTTTTATAGCTAATGTTGTTGTTTATTGTTAATTAAATTAAAAACTAATAAAGTTATTTTTTTCCTATAGGAAACCCGGCCATTGTCAAACAGATCACGTTTACATTATGTAATAAAAAAAGAGATGATAGATGTTGCTAAAAAAGTTATTCAAGATTGCGATATGCATACTTTAGAAGGTTACGAGACTAGGAAACTACTGCATAAAAGTTTTATGTATATGATGGAACTACTATTTGTTAATAATCCACGACTCGAAAAAAGTAAGAAAATAACAACAGATTAATTTTCAATGATAAAAATAAAATTTTTTATCATCATTATATAATTATTATTATAAATACTAATGATAACATACTTAATTTATTTTTCAGTATGCAGCAAGAAGTCTAGTGAGCTTGTTTTTTCATGCTTTACGAAGTATGTATTTTGTCGGAAATCATTAAATGAAAATCTAGATGATCTGGAATATGTACTTAAATTCTGGGGATATAATTTAACGTATGTTGAAGTATCAGGATATCCTTTTGATTCTCAAGTAATGCAATTGATTAATACCAACTGTCCACCAGGTCTTAAAGGACTTGGAATGGATATTTTAGAAATGAGTGATTTTGAAAATGTTTGTTTTAATATGCATAAAATTGAAAAGCTAAAAGTTGAGTGGAGATGTGAAAAGTCAACGCTGCCAATGACTTTGGTCAAGTCATTAGAAGAATTGGGTAAAACCTTGAAACAGTTTGATCTTTCATGTCATTCGAAGGGTGGTGTTTTCTTACTAGATTCATTGGTTTCGGTAAGTTTAATAAAAATTTTAATAAATATCATGTATGTAGAATTAAAAAATTTGATTTAAATTTTAATAAATTATATATTTTTTAGGTATTTCCTCGGTTCATTGCTTTAGAACGTTTATATTTAGATGGTTTTCCACTGAATCAAACAGTAATTCAGACGATAAGTGAAATAACAAGTATAACGGAGCTACTATTATTCCAGCCTCATGGTCATCCAATAATGGAGATTGAAAAAATTAATCTGTCTTCAATTGGGAATTTAAAAAATCTTAAAAAATTAGATATTAGTTGGGGTTGCATTACAGATGAAACATTAATTAAACTTGGTGATGATGCTAAAAATTTAGAAGAATTACATATACTTGGTACAAAAATAACTGATAATGGTATTTTCGCAGTCACAAAAATGAGTCAATTGCAAAAGCTCTCTCTTGGTTTAGACCGTTTTCATCAAAAGATAGTAGGAAAACAAAATAAGTACATCACTGATAAATCAATTGAATGTTTATTTAATGAAAAATTGAAGTATTTAGATTTATCAGGTTGCCGTAAAGTTTCTAATAGATCAGTGATTAAACTTTTTGAAAATTTACCAGATATATCATATTTATACGTTCAAAATACAAATGTTACTATTAAAGTTGTCGAAGAATTATCTAAATTAACAAAAATTTATGAGGAGCAAGTAGAGGTATTTGTTTCTTTTAAAGATTTCAAGGGTATTTTCAAATCATTATTGGAATCACATAATATTAAATTTATTACTCCTCGTCTACTTATATTTTAAAACATTAGTCAATAAAAAAAAATAAATTATGTTTTCTTGTTATAATATGAAAAAAAATTTAAATTACTAATTTAATATCACGATTGTATTAGTTCCTATAATTATAATAGCTATACAATCGATACTGTAATAATAATTCAATAAAAGATAATAAATAATGTTTTATAATTTTAATATTTACTTGCGATCAATGGATCTTGACTTGGTTGTTATTTAAAGTCAATATAAAAAATAGGAAATGTATTTTTAAATTCAAATGAAGAAATTACAAATTTATTTATATTCATGCAATAAGTATAGAAGTTAAAATTAAATGAATGAAACAATGTGAAATTATGAAATTCAGTTAACTTATTTTCTGTCTATTTACGTTAAAAATCTTTTTTTTAAAATTAATTATTGATCTATTCTTAGTAATTTTAGAAACATAAATTCTTCAAATTTATCATAAATAAAGAGTCGTTATTTTCATACAAAATCAATATTATAAAATTAATTTTAATACCAAATTTATTATCAAAAAAATAAATAAAAAAAAGAAACTACACATAGTAATTGAATCATTAAATTAAATTGAAAAAAAAAAAGAAAAGACCAATATAATAATTCCAGTTGACTACAAATATACAAAAAAAATTAAAAATCCTTTTTTGTTTTTAATAAAAAAAATTAATTGAAATTAATTAATTACCGTTAATAATTATTATAATTCAAGTAACTTTATATTTTCTAGATTACAAGCGAATCTTTGACGTTATAATAAATAATAAAAAAAAAAAAAAAAACAAATAAGATTATTTAAAAAAAATTAAAAGCTTATTTACATGAAAACTTGTGGCCACACTTCTTGTTTCTCTCTCCTTAAATTCATTTGAATAGTGCACGAGACATTAGTCATTCCACACGTGGTTATAAGATTAAACAGATTAAATTTTAGCAATTTTAGACAAGTGCAATTTTGTCAAAGTAAGGCTACATACCACGTGGAAATTAACTTCGTCTAAACTAAACTAAAATTTCTTTACACAAAAAATTCATTAAATACATTTATATATTTAACAAGTTGATTAGATTAAATACAATATTTTATTTACGTGCATCGAAAATAACAATAGGCATATAAAGTTCAATCAATTTATTGAGTATTTTTTACTAAATTTTTCGAATCTATTAGAGGTTATAATAGTTCATCGATTTTTTTTTTTTCTATATACATTTTGCAATAGAAATAAATAAGACAACCTCATGGAGATTGATATGGAGATTGATATGGAGACTGATGATGAAAGTCTGCTAGTTAAAAAGTTTGAAAAACATACTCTAAATGACCAGGAAAATGTAATTTTTATAATATTATATCAAAAGAATTATCGTTAATTAATTGCAGAATTTTTAGCTGCTGTATTTCTTTTTTATTAGTTGAATTAAATAATAAATTTATTTTCTTATAGATGACCTCAGCTTCAAGCAAACTAGTTCCACCTGATGTAATATTAAAAAAAATGATTGAAGATACTGAAAAAATTTGGAATGATCCCATGACTGAAGAAATCGAAAAAATTTGTCATGATTTCATGATTGAAGATAGAAAAAATCTTTTTCATGATCCCAAGTATTGGGAAATTAGAAAAAAAATATTGGACGCACGACATAATAAGCTTATGCTTAATTGGTATGAACTATTTCAGAATGAACCACGTCTCGAAAAAAGTAAGGAATAACAACAAACTAATTTTTGATAATATAAAAATAAAATTCTTTATCATCATGTTATTATTATTATAAATACTAATGGTAACATAATTAATTTATTTTTCAGCATGTAAAGATATAGAACTTGTTTTTTCAAACTTTACTAGTTATGACTTTAAGGCATCATCAAATGTTAAATCCGAAAATCTCGTTGATTTGAAATATTCAATTGAATTTTGTGGATATAATTTGAGGTATCTTGATGTCACAGAATATCTTTCTTCTCAAATAATGCCATTGATTAATACATACTGTCCTGGTCTTGAAGACCTTGCTGTAACATTTGAAGAAATAAAAGATGAGGATTTTAAAGATGTTTTTTGTAATATGCATAAACTTGAAAAGCTATTCATAAAGTGGAAATGTGAAAGATCAACGCTGCCAATGACTTTGGTCAAGTCATTAGAAAAAGTGGGTGCAATCTTAAAAGAGTTAGAGCTTCGATGCGAATCGAAAGATGGTATTTTCTTACTAGAATCATTGGTTCCGGTAAGTTTAATAAAAATTTTAATAAATATTATCATGTATGTAGAATAAAAAAATTTGATTTAAGTTTTAATAAATTAATTTAATTATTTATTTTTTAGATATTCCCTCGATTCATCGCTTTAGAACGTTTACATTTATATGGTTTTCAACTGAATCAAACAGTAATTGAGTCGATAAGCGAAATAACAAGTATAACTGATCTACTTTTAATCCGGCCTCATGATCATCCAATAATGGTGATTGAAAAAATAAATCTGTCTCCAATCGGGAATTTAAAAAATCTTAAAAAATTATATATTAGATGGGGTTGCAGTACAGATGAATTATTAATTAAACTTGCTGATAATGCTAAAAAATTAGAAGAAATACGTATACTTGGTACAAATATAACTGATAATGGTATTTTCGCAGTCCAAAAAATGAGTCAATTACAACAGCTCTATCTTGGTTTAGACCGATTTCATAGAAATGCATTAGAAAAACCAAATAAGTACGTCACTGATGAATCAATTGAATGTTTATTTAATAAAAAATTGAGTTATTTAGATTTATCAAATTGCACCGAAATATCTAATAGATCAGTAATTAAAGCTTTTGAAAATTTACCAGGTTTATCAGTATTATGCGTTGAAAATACAAATGTTACTATTGAAGTTGTCGAAGAATTATCTAAATTAACAAAATTTCATGAGAAGAAACTACTTGTATTAGTTTCTTTTGAAGATTGTAATGGTATTTTTAAGTCATTAATTGAATCACATAATGTTGAATTTCGGTGTAGGTCTTCAGAATATATCTCATGAATTATATCTTTTGATATGATCTTAAAACCACTTGATTTTTGTTTGTTAATAAAAAATGTGTGGTGCTTTCTTGTCATATAATAAGAAGACATAAAAATTTAATTGAGTTAACTAGCTAGCTTATTATCACTATTGTATTGATATTATATAACAGCTATTCAATAAATATTGTAACAATAATTAAAAAAAAATTAAAAATTCTTTTTTGTTTTTATTAAAAAAAACAATTTAAAATAAATTAATTTCGGTAAATAATTATTATAATTGACTTAACTACATATTTTCTAGATTACAAATAAATCTCTAACGTTAGAAGAAATAATAAAAAAAAAAAACAAATAAGATTATTTTTAAACAATTAAAAGCTTATTTACAGCATGATAATTATTAATTATAAATTACTCAATATAAACTGTCACAGTAATTAATAAAATTTCAATTTAAATTTTGCTACGATGTTGTGCTACTGGTAATTCAATTGATGAAGCATCTCCAATGATTTTTGATCGAAAAACAATAAAACTCTTTTCAACACCTCTGACGATGACGTCTTAATCTGTCGAAATAAAATCGACATAACATTATTTTTAAATACTAAAAATATACATTTTAATTAATTAAAATCCTGTAACACAATCACGTTATACACTGAATTTTTTTTTATTTTTATAAATAATATCAGTTAATATTGTTTTTTTTTTAATATTTATTATTTTTCATTATTTATTAATTGTTATATAATTTTATGACAAGTTGTTTATTAAAATGAAAAAAAAAAAATGAATAAAAAAGTTTCATTTTTTTTTTTTTTCAATTATTGAGTTTTTTTTTAAAGCAAAATTACCAAAATAAGCAATTGTTTTGTCATTTAAACATTTAAATTATAATTTATTATTTTTAAATTTATTAAGTCTCAACGATGTACAATACAAAAACATTATTGTCAATATATATTTTTTTATAATAATATAATTTAAATATATTTTTTTATAATAATATAATTTAAATATATTTTTTTAAATATTTTATTTACCACAGATGATACAGAAGTTTATCAAATATCAAGTTGAGAACAGTTAATTGTTAATAAGTTGAGAATAACTGGCCATAAGCTCAATGGCGTACCACTGACAAGTGACAAGCACTGACAAGCAGAAAAATAAAAAAACATATTTATAACAACAATAATAAATAAAATAAATATTCTCTCCCTTTAACAGTATTTCGAGTACATGAAATAATAAAAAACCTATAAAACAGAACACACCAAAAAAAAAAAAAAAAAAACATTTATCGAACGGATTATAAAAAAAAGGTATTGTTGCATGATTAATTGATGGATCAGTTGATTGTTCATAGTGAAAGTATATGTGTAAATAATAAAGGGCAAGGTTTTTAGAATGTGATAATATTTTTTAAAAAATATAAATGTAAATATTGGGTGGTGTATTTGTCCAAGTGCATGATGCATAATAATAATTTCACACAAAAAATACAAGAGGGGGGTACTTAAAACCGTTGATGATGGCAGCCGTTAGTCAAGTGCACTAGACACATAACCTAGTTATAATACAAGCGTCCTTATATTTAATATTATTTTTTATATTTATATACTGTCATTAATAATATTATAATTATTAATTATTAATTATAATAATTAAAATAATTGACTTGATAATTTGTGAGTTTTTGAATAATTAAATTGATTTTGACAAGGTCATGTTAACTCCTTTTTTTTTTTTACTCATTTTTGTTAATTAAAAATTATTATTTTGTTGTTTTTTAGAGTAATTATTTATGCGTGAAATTAATAAGTTGCTAAAATGGATATGGATCCAGCATCAGTTATAACACTTTGTAAAGAAAATATACAGCCATTACGACATGGAAGAAATGCAACACAACTTGGTACAGCACTACGTGCACAGGAGGATGTTGAAACACATCAATTATTGATGCAAGAAAAACAGTAAGATTAAAAAAAAAAATAAATAAATAAACTAGAGAATAATTTAATAATGATTGTTATATATTTTTTATTATAGAGCATATGAGGATGCAATTAAAAATTACGAAGGTGATGATCCACTTGAAAAATGGTATGAATATATACTTTGGGTTGAACAAAGCTATCCAAAAAGTGGTCATGAATCACATGTTGGTAAATTATTACAACAATGTTTAGCTGCATTTGAAAAAGAAACAAAATATCATCAAGATCGTAGATATATTAGATTATGGATAAATTATATAAGTATGCAAAAAAATCCACTTGAATTGTATCAATTAATTTATAATAATGGTATTGGTACAATGATTGCTGATATGTATCGTGCATGGGCTTTTGAATTAGAACAAACAGATGATAATAAACGTGCTGATGAAATATATGTACTTGGTATAAGAGCTGGTGCTGAGCCACGTGATGAATTAGAGCATGCACATCAAAATTTTCAATTATCTGTTGCACGTAGAATGCTTGGAAGAATGGAAGAACGAAATGAATATGAATTATCAGAACAAAGACAAGCATTTAGTTCATTACGTGCAATTAAATCTGGACGTCGTGTTACTAATGTTAGAACTGGTAATCGTGTACGTGATTATATGCCTGGTGTTGTATCACAAAGTCAACAACAACAACAACCATCAAAAAGTGGTGTTGGTAATTCTAAAATACAAATATATGAAGATGCACCAACAACAGGGTCAACAGAAACACGTGGTACAAGTATACTTGATCATGTACCAATTGAAGATACTGTACATAAAGAAAATACAATAAAACCAGGACCATGGAGTCAAAGTTCACGTAAATATCCATTAATTGGATCATCAATAAAACCTGGTTTTAAAATACATGAAGATTTGCCAAATGATAATAATTATAATATGGAAAAAATTAATTTATTTCCAAATCATGTTTGTTTTTATGATGGTAGTTCATATCCTGAACATTTAACTGTGCCTGTATTTGTTGGTGAAGCACCATCAGCTACAATAACAAAAGTACATTATCCAAAAGATTTAGTATATGCTAATAATATTGATCGTAGTATTGAAGAAATTAAAGCTGATAATTATATTATGTTATATAATAATCATCAACAGCAACAGCAACAACAAATTATTGGAAATAATTTAATTCAAAATGATCAACAAGATAATGAAATATCAAAATTTGATGAGGATAAAATTAATAATGCTAAAGCAAATGAAATTGAACGTCAAAGAAGAGAACAATATGATATTAATCAAAGATTACAAGCTGAAGCTGAATTGCAAAGACAACAACAATTTCAAATTGAAAAACAAAAACTTGAAAATGAGAGAATTGAGGCAGAACAACGTGAAATTGAACGTAGACAAGCTGAACAACAACAACGTGAAATTGAAAGACAAAGAATTGAACAATTAGAATTAGAAAGACAACGTTCAGAACAATTAGAATTAGAAAGACAAAGAGTTGAATTAGAATTAGAAAGACAAAGAAATGAAGAAATTGAACGTCAAAGAATTGAAGCTGAAAGAATTGAAGCTGAAAGAATGGAAGCTGAATTAAATCGTCAACAAAAATTACAATCAACAAATTATATGAGTCATAGTTCAAGTGTTAATTTAGAAACAAATAATGTTGAACATTTATTAGGACAAAGTTTAACAGTTAATACTAAAGAAGCTATGTCAGTTGTTCAAGAATTATGGCAATCACCAATTAATTCAAGTTCATCACAATTATTATCAAGTCCAATGCCATCAAGAATGCCTGATACAAGATCAAAATTTAGTTTTGACATTCATATGGATAGTTCAATGACACAACAACATGCAATGTCAACAACAAAGCAACATCATCATCATCAACATCATCAACAACAGCAACATCAGCAGCATCATCATCATCAACAACAACAACAGCAACAGCAGCAATCTAGCTTTAATATTCAGCCATATCATGATCAAGAGAATCATCAAGGCTATGTATCACCTTATTCAAGTCAAGATCCACTTCATCATCAATCATACCGTGCTATACAAGATCCTTGTTATCAGTATCAAATGCCACAACAGCCACATCATTCATCACAATTGCAACATCAAATACAACATGTACCACAATCTCATATGATTCAACAACATCATCAACAGCATCAACATCATCTTCATCATCAAATTTCTCAACCATCTCACATCCCTCCTCTTCCTCCTTCTTCTTCATCAACTCAACATTATTCACCAGCTTCATCTTCTCATATTTCACTTCAATCATCACCTCATGATATTCATCATGATCTCATTCAACAAGTCCCACCTCAACCACCATCATCATCATCATTATCATCCTCATCATCTTCATCATCACATCAACCAGTCATGTCACCTCATATGCCACCACCACAACAACAACATCACATGTACAATAATATTCAACATATGAATAATGTTAGATATCAACAACAACAACAGCAACAATATACAATGATGCCACCACACCAAATTGAACAACCAAAACAACAACAACTTCAATATCCACCATATATGGATCCACAAGTTGATACAAAACAGTCATACAGAATGCCTGAATTACCATTAATAAAATCACCAGGTATGAATAGACGTGATTTAAAATATCTTGTAAATAATGATAATAAAGAAAATTCAACTGGTTTAGTATATAATATTGGTGGTATTGATGATAATAATAAACAAATTGAACAACAAAATAATTTATTATATGATGAAAGTCTTGGTATATCACCATTATCAAGTGGTGGTGTTAATGACACATGTTTTACTGAACCAATAGCAGCACCACAAAATAGTTCAACACCAATGACATTTAGACAACCATTATATAGACCAAAAGAATCATCACATTATCAAGAACATCATCATCATCAACAACAACAACAGCAGCAACAACAAATTAATATACCAGTAACACAAATATCAGATGTACCAACAATTACAAATGAACAACAACATCAACAACAACAAAATGATAAACTAAGTGTTATTATGGAAACAACACGTGAATATATATCAACAAGTAGTGGATCTGGTAGTAGTGGACATACAAGAACAACTGGATTTGGTTTTACATCACCACCATCTGATGATATTGTTAATAAATTAACAACTAATAATAATAATAATGATATTAGTGTTAATATTGATAATAATAAAGATATTGAAAATAATGAAACATCATTAACAACAAATGATCAAAATTTACGTGCTAAAATACAAGCTGTTCATGCACAAAGTCCACGTACTGTACAACGTAATGTTGATCAAATAACATCTGAAATAAGAAATAATTGTGATTTACGTGTACCATTTAAACTTGATGTTGATGAAAAAAATAATACAATTAATGATGATGATGATGATAATAATAAAATAAAAAATAATAATGATAATTCATTGATTGTTGATGAACCAATGGATGAAGTTGAAGAAGAAGAATTTCAATTACCAACTGGTGATATTAATCCATTTGATAAAACAATAATATCTGGTTTATTACGTAAAATTAAATTTCCTCAACCACATCATTCAGATGGTTATGTACGTACAAATACAATTTTAACTAAATTTTCACCATCATCAAGTATAACACTTGGTAATGATCAATATGACATGGAAAAATGTTTAGGTAAAGGTACATATGGTACTGTTATGAAAGCAATGCATGTACAATCAAATCAAACAGTTGCATTAAAAACTCAAAGACCAGCATGGGTATGGGAATATTATATTGCTAGAGAAATAAAAGCACGTTTAACAAATCCACATATGTTACGTGGTTATATGGATGTTACCAAAGCTCATGTGTTAGATAATGCAAGTGTACTTGTATCTGGTTTTTCAAAATATGGAACACTATTATCAGTTACAAATCAAGTTAAAATTGCAACTGGTAAACCATTAATTGAACCACTTGCTATTTTTTTTACAATTGAAATGTTACAAATTGTTGAACATCTTCATAAATGTCAAATTATACATGGTGATATTAAACCAGATAATTTTTTATTAATGCATTTACCTGTTGAAGATTTTAGACCAACAATACAACTTATTGATTTTGGCTGTAGTATTGACATGAGTTTATTTCCTGAAGGTACTAAATTTACACAAATTATTAAAACAGAAGATTTTACATGTATTGAAATGCAAACTGGTCGTCCTTGGACTTATCAAACTGATTTATATTGTTTGGCTGCATCAGCACATTGTTTATTATTTGGTAATTATATGAGAGTTACCAATACTGGTGATCGTTGGTTTGTAACATCAAAAATGCCAAGGTAATTAATCCAATATTTACATTAAAAATTATAAAATTTATCAATTAATTAATTAATTAATTTTTTTTACATTTAGATATGTCAAAAAAACAGCGTGGGAATATTTTTTTACTGAATTGCTGAACATTGAATCTTGTGAAAAAATGCCTGACTTGAGTAAAATTCGTAACACAATGGAGCAAGCACTTGCTGGAATACCCAGTGTTGATACTAAATTTCGAACATTTTCAAATGTCTTGAACAAACGATAACCCTTATAATATTATAACTTTTAAAATTTAAATTATGAACAAAATAATATACTAATAATAATAATAATATTCTAGACTTTGCACTAATTCCAGTGCAGAACCAATAAATAAATAGATGTAAAAAAAGAAAAAAAATGAAAAAAAAAAAAAAATTATTATTATTATTATTATTCGTGGTATTTATTATCTCTTTATGCTGGTGTATCAAATTAAATAACTTTAATTAAGAAATTAAACAAAATTATTGTAATACATTATTATTATTGTTTTTTTTTTTTTTAATTTTAATTTTCACAAATGTCTTAATTTAATTTAAAAAAAAAACAGTCATTCAATATTTAAAATCATAATGAAATAGTAAATAAATAAAACAGAACCAATTTGTTGAAAAAAAAATAATAAACAGGATAAATAATGTTTGGAAAATAATATCTCGTTAGATTTTATAAATAATAATAAAATTTTAATGCAGAGTAATTAATTAAAAATTTGCCTTATCTTGCTAAGACGGTGCAACTTATTTTTTAAAAAAAGGGAAAAAGCGGGCTTTACCTGTTGATTTCAATGATTAAAACAATTAAATTTTTTTATATAAAAATGAAAAAAAAAAGGAAAATATTTATTGTCAAATTAATGTCTGTATAACGTTATTATTTATAATTCATAAATTCATTGGTAAATATTATTAATTATTTTATATAAAAAAAAATAAGAATATTCGTTGCACTGTCGCACAAAAGTGAGTATACATTTCATGTTATTGTTTAATATTTAAAACAATGTATTAATTATGATATAAATATATATAAAAATGAAAAAAAAAAATACTTATTAATATAAATAGATACGTGGTGAATATTTACATTGATTTTTTTATTATTTATTTCGTTGTTTCAATGGCCATACTTTAAAATAAATTCTGATAAAAAAAATTACAACAACGATTAATTGTTTATTTAATTATCATTGTTGTAAATTAATTTTTATTTATTTATTTTTGAAAAATTTATTTCTACGTAATTCATTTCGATTTTTAAATTATTTCGATAATATTAATTGATAATTAACACATGATTTATGAAAAAAAAAAAAAGTAATTAATCATTTCGTTGGTTTTTCATCAAAATTTAATAATTAATTTGTGTAAATTTTTAAAATTAATTTCCATTAAATTTTCTCTTAAAAAAAATTTATTTCAATTAATTAATCAGTTAATTTATTTAAAAAAAAAAAAAATAAACTAATAATTATTAATCATGTTAAATTATCAGTATAAATATATTTTTAAAAAAATACAAAATAAATGATTATTTAATGATGAAAATTTGACATGATTATTAAATTTATTTACCATAAAATTTTCTGTTAATAAGATGCAATAAAAGATTGACATTTATTTTGGCTCTGCCATAAAGATCCATAATTGGACGTCCTTCAAATTGTAATTCTAATAATTTTTGTATATCAATATCAATTTTTTCCATTTGTACACCTAAAAATTTAGCTTTTATTGTAAATATACCACTTTGTTCAGTTGGTGTTATTTCAAATGATATATTTTTAAATTGTCCATTTGTTAAACCATCAAGTTCAACAACAATACCCTTTTCAAATAATTTAATTGCTGAATATTTTAATGTTGATTTTGATTTAAGTTTTTCATGATTATTTTCATGTTTATTTTTTGATAATTTAATTGAACGTAATGAACCTTTTCCAGTATGTAAATTTTCTAAACATGTATTAATATATTGATTATAATATTGTACTTGTTCAGCATAATATTTTGTTTTTTCTTGTAAACGTTGTCTTGTTGCTCTCAATGTTTGTAATTCTTTATTTCTAATATTTCTATATTTACCTCTATTACAAAGATCCTTAGCAATTGCTGTTATTATTTTTTGATAACCATCATTTCTACTAACTAAACCACCACATTCAAGTTTATATAAATAATTTTTAAGTTGTTTTTTACAATCATCAAGTGTCGTACAATTTTTATGTAATAATTTAAATGTTAATTGTGATGATTTATATTGTTCATTGTATAATATATTTTGTTGTTTTGTTGATGGTAACTCAAGTGCATCAATAAGATTATTACCAGATAAATATTTTAATACTGATACAAGTAATTCTTTTGTTATGATAAATAATTTATTTAAACTTTGACTACATGTATCTGGTACTTGAAATTTATTTGTCAATACAAGACATACTTCTGTTTTACCAAGTCTAATTAATGTTGAATCACAAATTGGCTGTTCAGTAATACCCATTAATGATCCAACAGTTGGTGATGACTCCAGGTCATCCAGCAATTCATGTAATATATCTTTTGGATCTGGTGCAATGTCATACTGATATTCAAGCAATAAATTATGAGTGTCACATATTTCTTGTACTGACATGTATATTTCTGGTTTATGTATTAATGTTGCTTCAGTATATTCATGTATATTAAAATGTTCTTCAAGATCATCAATTTGACAACAAGAACGAAAAAATTTCTTAAATTTTTCATGACACTCAATGATAAATGGATTTAAACATATCAAATGTGTTGATTCATCACCAAAGCCTTTTTTTGATGCAGCAAATTGTAATATTTTAGCAATACTTGCTAAATTTCTACGTTGATCATTTGATAATGGACGATCAGCTGGTGTTGTTATTATATCAAATGCATCTGGATTAACAATTGCTGCATTTATAAAATGATAATATATTAAATTACCAACCACCTTTAAGAAATCTTTCTCTGGTGAATTTGGAAATTTTTTAACAAGTGTATTGTATAATATTTTTGCCATATAAAGCATACTGTATGGTATTAAATCACGTGATTCAGTAATTTTATTAAGAAATAATGTTACAGTATCACGTAATATTTTAATACCACGTGTTAAACGTTCTTGAACTTGTTGATAACTCAATGCTTGTGCATGTGTTACTGAATATGGTAAATTTTGATTTTCACCAGTTTCCATTTCTAATTTATTTCTCCAACATTTATATATATCAACTGGATTTGTTTCAATGCATATTGTTTTATCATCAAGTACTTTTTCAATAATTGGACCAAGTATTTGTCTCAATGATTTTTGTCTATTTAATTGACGTGAATAATTAACAACAATTTTTAATACAAGTGGATTACCAGTAACAACTTCTGATGGTTTTTGATATTTTAACATTATTTCTTGTTCCAATGAACAACCAAATAATTTTAATAATAAATATTCTTCTCTAATATTTGATCCAAAATTAAATAATGTTAATATAACATTTTCTAAAAATTTATTTGATTTACTTTCTGGTAAACTAAATAATAATTTTGTTAAATAATCTGGATTTGTTTGTAATGCATAAAATAAATATTGATAATTTTCCAACATTTTTCTTCCATCTTTTGTTAATGATTTTAATCCTTTATTTATAATAATATTATTATCATTTGTTGAATTTTTTCTTGATCTTGAGGTTTTTTCTTTTGTTAAATTTTCAAGATTTTTACCATGTGCAATGACATCTTGTAGTGTTATTCTATTTTGTATTAATAGTGCTATTTTAATATCCATATTATCAAGTTGTTGTGATAAATTTTGATTGTGTCTTATTGTTTGTACAACGTCATTTTTTAATTTACTCATTTGTAAATCTTTTTCATAATCAACTGAATTTAAATTTAATACACCAGAAAAATATCGTACATCTGAAAATGGTATTTTATCAATTTTTAATAATGAATGAAATGCTTTTCTAGCTGTGTAACCTCTCCATAATGCTTGAATTTTAATAATTTTATTAATATTAATCTCGTAATAATTAAATGTACGTTTTATTTTAAATTTTTTCATTTTATTATTTGATGATTTTTCATTAGCATATAATTTACGTTGTAAATAACCACGCCATGCTGATTGAATGATAATTATTTTATCAATATTATCACAAAAATACATAAGACGTTTTGATATTTTCATTCTCAATAAATAACCACGTGCAATTGCTTGTAATTTTATTATCAACTTTTCATCAATTCTACCAGATGGTAAATTATATTCTTCAGCAGTTGTTGTTTTAATAATATCTTCAATGTCATCAATTGTTATAAAACGACTAACTGATTCATAATTTTTAGGTCTATCCCATGTATAATTATAATCATCAAGATTTAAAAAACATTCAATACCAATTTCTGTAACATATGAAATCCAACATGAATGATAATTTATATTTTTATAATTTTTTAAACTTTTTAATGCTTTATAATATTTTTTTTGTTCATTTATATTTATTTTTATTCCACTTTCTTGTAGACAACTTATTGTTCCAATAATATTATTACTTTCAATAGCATTATTTAAGTTAGTTAATATTTCAATTATATTTTTAACATGTTTTATTTGTTCATCAACTGTATCAACAACATATTCAATATCATCAAGCCATAATTCAGATGCATCATTATTTTTATTATCAAGACAACAATGAAATAATTTTAAATACAATGATACATCATTTGATGATATTGTTTTATTAATTTTTAAATGTAAACTACATAATGCTTTTATTAAATTTGATCTATTATTTAATTTAACAGCATTATTTAATTCACGTAATATATTAATTGCTTCATCATCATTACAACATTGTTCATTGACATAATCAATGCATTCTTGTATGTCATTGTATGTCAATATTGTACATAATTTTTTATTATTATTTTGATTATTAAAACGTGCCTGTTCAAGTGCTTGATAATATTTTACTTTATTATATTCATCAATACTTTGTACATGTGTATCTGGATTTTTTAATGCTTGATAAACAAGTTCTGGATCACCAATATCAACAGCTTTTGTAATACAACCAACAGCTGTCAATACACGTATACTTGATCTAATATCTTCCATTGTTATATCAGCATTTGAATCAATACGATCAATTTTTAATTCCCAAAAATATAATGGTACACAAAATACATCAACATAATCAGCTACCCATAAATCTGGATTAATCAGGGCTTTATAAAATTCTTCCTCTGAATTATTATCAAGTGATTTATTCAAATCATCAACAGCTTGTTGTTGTCTAGTACTTCTATCAGCAACGTCATTTGCAATGTTTATTTTTTTTTGTAGCACATCAGACCAATGACAACTACTCTTAAAATATTCATCATTATCATCACTATTATTACTAACAAGTATTTTTAATATACCCTGATATAAATCAACATTACTTGTCATGATATTTTCCAATTTTAAATTTGGATTTTTTAATGCCACCAGCAATTCATCACCACCAGTGTTTAATGATTTTAATACTTTATCATATGCACAACGACTATTTATATTATTGATGTGTCCTTGTATTTCAGCTTGTGTTAGTAGTTCATCATATGCATCAGCAATGTAACTGTCATTCAATGAACGATTGATAGCTGCTTGTTTTTTAACATCTTTTGCAATCATTAATATGTCATAATAAATATTTATATGGTCATAAATTATATTTTTTAATCTTGCTGATGTGTTGTTTAAACTTTCATATAGCTCATCAAGTTTTGATGATTCTATTAGACATTCATTTATTGCAATGACAGCAGCATGAAGTGCTGCTGTATCACCAGCCATGTTATTTGTTAAAAGACCACCAATTTTTTGAAATGCTGGCATTTGTATACCATATTTTTTTAACTCTTCTTTAACAGCATTTATTTCAGCATCAGTAAAATTAACTTTACCATATAAATCTTGTATTTGTGGTGCTTTACCAAGTTTAAATAAATGTGTACTTAATGCATGTATACAATAAATAACTCTTGGCATATTTTTTTTATCATAAATATCTGTTGTTTCTGGTTGAAATGTCAATGGTAATTGAATTTTTTTCATACAAGTAATGAACAAATTAATATTATCAGTATGACGAAATTGTAAACCAGCAATTTTATATCTTCTTTGTTCAATGTCATATATTTTTTTTAATGGAACACCAATTGGATCCATAAAATTAGCAAGTTTTGCTAAATAAATACCATTACGAAAATTTTCTTCAAGTTCTGTTGTTGGTGGTAGCTCTTCATGAAGACATGCTTCCATCCATATTTTTGTTTCTTCTAAATGACATAAATATTCGTATGCTGTTGTTTTTTGTCTTTGTTCATCCATTTCTTCAGCTGATTTACGAACATCAGTGTCTAGATTAAAAAATAAAATTAATTAGCAATTAATTAATTGTATGTCCAGGTGTAATTATTTGTCACACCTTTTAACAATATTTAATTTGGAGTAATATATTTATTAACTAACCATTGTTTGAAATTATTGATTCAGCACTAACTTCTGTCATTTTTATTTGTTTATTTATCAACACAAGTATAAATATTTGTTTTGTTATGATTTCACTTAAATGTCGTTTAATTGTAGCATCAACAACAACAACAACAAATACGTTAACATTCTAGAAATTTAAAATCAACTGCCATTGATAAAAACTTGTTGTTGAATAAAAAAATAATAATAAACAATGGCCAATGAGAATAAACTCTGTTGTTATTAAAAAAANAAAAAAAAAAAAAAGGGTTATGTTTAGTTACATCAAAATGACGCTAGGGTTAAATTCCAAAACCTCAGTTGGTTCTAAAGCTGTGAGTCGGTCCTTAACCGGTTAATAACAATTCAAATAAAGATTAGATAATCAATAAAATAAATATCAAAATAATTTTATGTAATTTGATATTTTAAAATAATTCAAACGTTTCTTCTAAAAGTTCACAGCAAGGCAAAAAATTCTGGCATGAATCTATTTTTTTTTAAATTAAATTTTCCTTAGCTATACTAATTTTTTTTGCGGACATTTTTATTTATTAAAATAAATTGTATTAATTTTATTGGTCAAATAGATGAATAATAAAATACCAAGGATGAAGCTAAGGAATAAATGTTGCTTATCCCTAGTGGACCCATTTTCCCTGGTTTTTCCTTGATTTTAGATGACTCTTGCTACCCTTTAAATTTGTTAATTACATAAATAATAATTATTATGAAATTTATTTAGGTCTTGATAAAAATAAGTATATTGCTGGACAATCAAAAGATGTAGATATAGAATTTGATAAAGATAATACAAATTTAGAAAGATTACATTCATTAGTAAAAAACAATTTACAATTACACGTGAACGAGTTACGAATTACAAAACAGACACTCATGAAGGTGATTTTGTTGTTATTATTGTTGATAACAGTACAAATGGTATAAATGTTAATTAAAAACCATTAAAAGATAAAAAAAAAAGTACTAGTTCATAACGATATTATAAGTATTTCTCATCCAGATTACGAAGGTAATTTTTATAATTAAAAGAATTATCTATTTATTGTAGTTATAATAATATTAATTAATGATTTCATGTTTTTTATTTTTTTCAACAGTTTTTAAGTTCCTAAAAACAACACCGAATAAAGTTGAAATTCCAAAAGACTTGATGGATTCTTATGTGGCACTAAGAGTCTTAGGAAGTGGAATGTGTGGAGAGGTAAAACTTATCTATTCGAAAATTAACTATTGTCTGTTTGCATTAAAAAGTATTGATAAAAATCATCAAGGAGATAATTTTAAAAATGAAGTAATGATTCTAAAACAAATAAACCATAAAAATATTATAAAAATGATTGATACAATTGACACAACATCACATTTCTTTATTATACTGGAACTGATGGAAGGTGGAGATTTATTTGATAGAATCACAATAAATCGTGGCTTATCAGAAAAATTAGCTAAGTTTTATTTCCATCAAATTACTACAGCTGTGAGATATCTTCACGCCAAAAATATTACTCACCGAGATCTAAAACCAGAAAATATTCTATTATTAAATAATAATGAATATAGTATCGTTAAAATAACTGATTTTAATTTATCAAAACTAGTTAACGATGAAACAAAAATGAAAACACCATGTAGTACAAAATGTTATACTGCACCCTGGTAGAAATATTTCTCCGACTTTTCTCCAACTTTTTTCTAACTTTTCTCCGCCATTTCTCCACCTCTTTACGAAAATGACCCATGGTTGGAGAAATGGCGGACAAATTTTTCCAACCTTTCTCCAACCAAAAATTTACTCCAACTTTTTTCCAACTTCTTTCCAACTTTTCTCCAACCATGGGTCATTTTCGTAAAAAGGTTGAGAAAGTTGGAAAAAGTTGGAGAAATATTTCTACCAGGGCACCAGAGATTTTTACCACACGATTTTACACAAGCAAAGTTGATGCATGGAGTTTAGGTGTCATTTTATATTTTATGCTTAGTAATGTCTTACCATTTAAAAGCAGAGAAAATTTTAACACTTAGTGATGTTATTATTGATGGAATATATGTGTATCCCACTGTCAAATTTAAAACTGTATCAGCAGCAGCAAAACGCCTGATAGATAGAATGTTAAAAGTAGATCCACGAGAAAGATATTGCATAGCAAGAATTGCTGAATGCACTTGGTTAGATGCATGATAAAGAATTAAAGAGAGAAATTTCACGGTTATTGAATCCTCTCAATTCTGATTTTTGTGATAATAATGATAAGGATGAAAATATAAGTCCAAATTCTAATACAAGAATCCGTAAATTACAACATGATAAGTTTTCACATGATACTAAAAAAAAACGTCGTCTGACATAACTCAATTAATTTTAGATTTATTAGTTGATACAAAGTTTTAATAATAATATAAGAAAGCTTTAAAAAAATATTTTCGTACAACAAAAAAAAAAAATGATGAATTGAAGATAAATATACTGTGGTCGTCACTAACAAAAATTTTTACGTACAAATTAAAAATGCTTATCCCTGGTGGAAATAATTTCTCCGTAAATCTCCGGAATTTCTCCGAAAAACTCCGGAAATTCTCCGTAAAACTCCGAAAACACTCCGTAAAACACTTGTTACGGATTTCTCCGTATTTTTTCGGCGTGAGCCAATCCCAGAGAGTTCCGGAAAAATATTTCCACCAGGGTACCACATAATTTTTTTGGCTACATTGTTTCCTTAGCTTCATTTCTTTCTTAGCTACTGCTTTTCCTTGGTATTTTAATTTATTAAAATAAATTGTATTAATTTTATTTGTCAAATGAATAAATATAATACCAAGAAAAAATCGGAGTAATCGCGGAGAAATTCAAAGTAATCGCGAAAAAATTCGGAAAAATATTTTCATAAAAGTTGTTATGAAAAAAGTACAAATAATACATAACTAAACGTGACTACACCTCGTAATTAAAATATAGTCAACATTTAGTGTAATTATTTTTTTTTTTTATGCACTAATAGAATTAGATAATAAGAGTAAAAGTATTTTTTTATTCAAATTATTTCCCGCTAAATTTTAATTTCCTGCCAATCGGTAAAGAAGAAAACATCTTAGGAAAACGGGTGGATTTGAGAATTGTTTTGGTTAGTAAAAAAATAAACAACCTGCTGTTTATGACTACATGTGTACATCATCACTATAAAAGTAAAAAGTTTATTAAATTGTTATTTATAAAATAATGGACACCGAGCTAACTGGTTTAAATTTTAATAACAATGATGATGAAGATCGTCTACCTGATACACTACTACCAGGTGATGAATCACAATCACAGTCATTATCATCATCATCATCACGACCACCAAATGAAATATTAAAAGGCACATGGGGTATACTATCACCATGTTGGCAAAGGCGACTTGATATATGTTGTAAGTTTCATCTTTTTATTTTATTTTATTCCATTTAAAAATCAAAAATAATAATAAATTTGTTGGTTGTTTTTTTTTGTTAATTATATACATAATAATAATAATAATAATAATAATAAGAAATTTTATTGTTTATCATCAAGGTTTGACGAAAAATGAACATACAGCTGGACGATTGGAACATGTAGATATACAATTTAATAAAGACAATACAGATTTAAAGAGATTACTTCAAATAAGTAAAACACACTTTATAATTAAACGTGAAAGAGTAACAAATTATGAAACAGCTGATTATGAAGGTGATTTTGTTGTTGTTATTTATGACAAAAGTTTTAATGGTACCTTTATTAATAAAAGAAAACTAAAAGATAAAAAAGGCATACTCCATCATAATGATACAATAAGTATTGCCAAACCTGATAATGAAGGTAATTTTTATAATTAAATTAATTATCTATTTATTGTATAGTAATATCGATTGATGATTTACTTATTTTTTTTATATTTTCAACAGTCTTCCAGTACGTGCAAACAAAAAATTTAGTTGAGATTCCATCAGAGTTGGCTAAAAATTACGTGGCTTTGAGACTTTTAGGACATGGTATTTGTGGACCAGTCAAATTAATTTATTCAAAAACTGATTATTGTCCATTGGCATTAAAATGTATTAAAAAAAATAGCTTATATAAGATGGCTCATCAAAATAGTTTTATGAGTGAAGCTGATATATTAAAAGGATTGAAACATCCAAATGTTATTCAAATGGTACATGCAATAAATACACCATCTAATATTTTTATCATGCTTGAATACATGCAAGGTGGTGAATTACATGATAGAATTAAAAAAAATGTTGGTTTATCAGAAAAATTAACAAAATTTTATTTCTATCAAATTGCAACTGCTGTTGAGTATCTTCATGGCAAAGGAATAACACATCGTGATCTTAAACCAGAAAATATATTATTATTAGATAACGATGAATATACACTTGTTAAAGTAACTGATTTTAGTTCGACAGAACTGGTTAATCATAAAATAATGATTAAGGAATTTAATGGAACATCATATTATGTTGCACCAGAAATATTTAGAAGCATAGAAAAAGGACAGTATACGAGCCGATTCGATGTATGGAGTTTGGGTGTTATGTTGTATGTTATGTTGAGTGGCTGTCTACCATTTACAAAAAGAGGAAATAAAGATCTTTTGGATGTGATTAGGGAAGGCACATATGATTTTACACCAGATAGATTTAAAAATGTATCTGAAGCAGCAAAACGTTTAATTGATAAAATGCTAATTGTTAATCCAAAAGATCGTTACTCAGCTCCACACGTTCTTGCAAGTTCATGGCTGGATGATAAAGAACTAATAATAACAGTTTCAAAAACTTTAAAACCATATATTATTATTAACAATGATGATAATAGTGAAATGCTATAAACAATAATAATTTTGGATTTATCGGTTCATACAAAATTTTAATAATAATATAAACAACACCCAGAGCACAAATAACATGATAAAAAAAATAAATAAACAATAACAAGTTAAAAATAATATAAAAACAGCAGAAATTTTGTTGAATATTTTATTGATTTTTGCACAACAAAAATAAAATGATGAATCATTTTTTTATGAATAATTCTGTGAAAGTACAAATTAAATAAGTGCCATGTTGATATAAATTGTGCAAAAACAAAACTAAAAATAATGTTAATAATTTAATTTTCAATTCAGTTAATTTAAAAATGTTTTCTTTTGTTTATTTTGTAATCTTTGTAATTATAATTGATTAATATAAATTAAATAATAAAATAAATAAATTGTCATGTTAAATAAAGAAAAATCATTCAGTGTACATTGATTGATTTTTTCTTTTGAATTTTTTTGTATTTGGTTCCATTTGATTTGGCAAATTAATTGGTTCAATATTTGACTCGTTTTTATTATCTTGTTTATCGTCTATTACTGACACATCAATTGTAAAACTCATCTCGTTAATTGAAGCATCATCATCATGGTTTTCTCGTGGATAAATAGTATCTTGATTATTTATTAATTATATATTTTTACAAGTTGTGAATCCTGATAAGTACTGTGTTCGTCAATACTTCTACCTTGTAATAGTATTTAAAAATGCTGATGGATAATCAATTCCTAATTTATCACATAATTCAGTCGTTTGTTTGTTGATACAAAATGATAGTTGTTCTTTCTTGTGAGGTAATGCTGGATCAAATGTTGGTGCTGTTCTAACAAAATTATTTGGTATTTTCAAAGAGTTATTTAATTTCAATAAAACAGATTTTTTTTCTGCCTCAGTTGGTTTAAAACTCCATCTACTCTGGTCACCACCACCCTGACCTGGCATATAATGAACTTGATTTTTAACATTTAATAAATGATTTGTTAAATAAAGTATTGTTAATAAAATGAGATAAAGTTATAATTTATGAAATAAGTTTATAAAAAAAAGGACTTTAATATCAATAAAATTTGTTGAAATAAATTAAAATTAATATTTTTCTTTGAAAATTAAAATGCAGTCAACATTTATTGTAATTATTTTGTTTTTTGTGCATATGTACAAATAAAATTAGATAAAATAAGAATAAAAGTATTTTTCTATTCAAATTATTTCCAGCTAAATTTCAATTACCCGCCAATCGGTAAAAAAGAAAACATTTTATCAATCAGAAAAAAAATGGCTACATGACTACAGTGGGCCGTTGCCACGGTTACGACTTGACTTGTTTACATTGAATTGCTTACATTACCTGACATACTATTGACACCGATACCATAAAAGTAATAAATTTATTAAATTATTATTTATAAAATAATGGACATCAGGCTAACTGGTTTGAATTCTAATAACAATGATGATGAAGATCGTCTACCTGATACACTACTACCAGGTGATAAATCACAATCACAGTCATCATCATCATCATTAGCAAATAAAAGTTCATTTGACACATGGGCTTTACTTATGCCATGTTGTCAAAGCCAACTTGATCAACATGATCCATATCATAACAATAATCGAAAGCCACTTGATTCATTTTGTAAGTTTCATCTTTTTATTTTATTTTATTCTATTCCATTTAAAAATTAAAAATACGAATAAATTTGTCTGTTGTTTTTTTTTTGTTAATTATATAAATAATAATAATAATTATAAATTTTATGGTTTATTTTTAAGGTCTGATAAAAAATGAATATTCAGTTGGACGATTGGAACAAATGGATATACAATTTAATGAAGAAAATACAGATTCAAAAAGATTACTCCAAATAAGTAAAACACAATTTATAATTAAACGTGAAAGAGTAACAAATTATAAAACAGCTGATTATGAAGGTGATTTTGTTGTTTTTATTTATGACAAAAGTATGAATGGTACATATATTAATAAAAAAAAACTCAAGAATAAAAAACGCATACTACTTCATAATGATACAATAAGTATTGCCAAACCTGATTATAAAGGTAATTCTTATAATTAAATTAATTATCTATTTATTGTTTAATAATATTGATTAATGATTTTATTTGTTTTTTTTTGTATTTTTAACAGTCTTCGAGTACCTGCAATCAACAAAATTAGTTGATATGCCACCAGAGTTGGCTAAAAATTACGTGGCTTTGAGAGTTTTAGGATATGGTATTTATGGACCAGTTACATTAATATATTCAAAAACTGATTATTGTCCATTGGCATTAAAATGTTCAAGAACAAATAGCATAGATGAGAGAGCTTATCAAGATAATTTTATGAATGAAGTTGATATATTAAAAGGATTAAAACATCCAAATGTTATTAAAATAGTACATGAAATAAATACAGAATCTGAAATTTGTATCATGCTTGAGTTCATGCAAGGTGGTAAATTATTTGATAGAATTACCACAAATGGTGGTTTATCAGAAAAACTAACGAAATTTTATTTCTATCAAATTGCAACTGCTGTTGAGTATCTTCATGACAAAGGAATAACACATCGTCATCTTAAACTAGAAAATATATTATTATTAGATAATGATGAATATACACTTGTCAAATTAACTGATTTTGGTTTCTCAGAACGGATTAATCATGAAGTAAAGATTAAGAAATTTCATAGTACATCATATTATGATGCACCAGAAATATTGAAAAACGAAGAAAAAACACAGTATACAAGTCAAGTAGATGTATGGAGTTTGGGTGTTATATTGTATCGTATGTTAAGTAACCGTCTACCATTTACAAAAAGAGGAAATAAAAATCTTTCAGATATTATTAGGGAAGGTACGTATGATTATATACCAGATATATTTAAAAATATATCTGTAGAAGCCAAAAATTTGATTGATAAAATGCTAACGGTCAATCCAAACGATCGTTACACAGCTTCAAGAGTTCTTTCAAGTTCATGGCTGGATGATACAGAACTAATGGAAAAAATTTCACAAACTTTAAAACCGCATTATAATATTGATAATAATGATAATGATAAAATTAAAAGTCAAAATTTTGATAGAGGAATTGGTAGCAAATGAAACGTCAACGTTTACAATAATACATTTGATAATAAAAAACAATAATTTTGGATTTATCAGTTGATACAAAAGTTTAATAATAATATTAGGTATTTTTTGTTTATTTCGTAATCTTTGTAATTATATCTGATTAATATAAATTAAATAATAATAAAATAAATAAATTTTCATGTTAAATAAAGAAAAAATATTCAGTGTACATTGATTGATTTTTCTTTTGAATTTTTTTGTATTTGGTTCCATTTGATTTGGCAAATTAATTTGTTCAATATTTGACTCGTTTTTATTATTTTGTTCATCAGCTATTAGCCTATTACTGGCCCATCAATTGTAAAACTCGTCTCCTTGATTGAAACCTCATCATCATCATTATCATCATGGTTTTCTTGTGGACAAGTAGTATCTTGATTATTCTATAATTTTACAAGCTGTAAATCTTGATAAGGACTGTGTTCGTCAATACTTCCAACTTGTAATAGTATTAAAAATGCTGATGGATAATCAATTCCTAATTTATCACATAATTCAGTCGTTTGTTTGTTGATACAAAATGATAGTTGTCTCTTTTTTTGAGGTAATGCTGGATCAAATGTTGGTGCTGCTTCAACAGAATTATTTGTTATTTTCAAAGAGTTATTCAATTTCAATAAAACTGATTTTTTTTTTGCCTCAGTTGGTTTAAAATTCCATCTACTCTGGTCACCACCACCCTGACCAGGCATATAATGAACTTGATTTTTAACATTTAATAAATGATTTGTTAAATAAAGTATTGTTAATAAAATGAGATAAAGTTATAATTTATGAATTAAGTTTATAAAAAAAGTACTTTAATATCAATAAAATTTGTTGGAATAAATTCAAATAAATATATTTCTTTGAAAATTGAAATTAGATAAATAAGAGTAACAGTATTTTTCTATTCGAATTATTTCCCGCCAAATTTTAATTACCCGCCAATCGGTAAAAAAGAAAACATTTTATCACTCAGAAAAAAATGGGCTACATGACTACAGTGGGCCGTTGCCACGGTTACCACTTGTCTTGTTTACATTGAATTGCTTACATTACCTGACATACTACTATTGACACCGATATCATAAAACTAATAAATTTATTAAATTACTATTTATAAAATAATGGACACCAGGCTAACTGGTTTGAATTCTAATAACAATGATGATGAAGATCGTCTACCTGATACACTACTACCAGGTGATGAATCACAATCACAGTCATCATCATCAACACCAAATAAAAGTTCATTTGACACATGGGCTGTACTTATGCCATGTTGTCAAAGCGAACTTGATCAACATGATCCATATCATAACGATAATCGAAAGCCACTTGATATATTTTGTAAGTTTCATCTTTTTATTTTAATTTTATTCGATTTAAAAATTAAAAATACAAATAAATTTGTTTGTTGTTTTTTTTTTGTTAATTATATAAATAAATAATTATTATTATAAATTATATTGCTTATTATTTAGGTCTCATTAAAAATGAATATACAGCTGGACGATTGAAACATTTGGATATACAATTTAATGAAAAAAACACAGATTTAAAAAGATTACTTCAAACAAGTAAAACACAATTTATAATTAAACGTGAAAGAGTAACAAATTATAAAACAGCTGATTATGAAGGTGATTTTGTTGTTTTTATTTATGACAAAAGTATGAATGGTACATATATTAATAAAAAAAAACTCAAGAATAAAAAACGCATACTACTTCATAATGATACAATAAGTATTGCCAAACCTGATTATAAAGGTAATTCTTATAATTAAATTAATTATCTATTTATTGTTTAATAATATTGATTAATGATTTTATTTGTTTTTTTTTGTATTTTTAACAGTCTTCGAGTACCTGCAATCAACAAAATTAGTTGATATGCCACCAGAGTTGGCTAAAAATTACGTGGCTTTGAGAGTTTTAGGATATGGTATTTATGGACCAGTTACATTAATATATTCAAAAACTGATTATTGTCCATTGGCATTAAAATGTTCAAGAACAAATAGCATAGATGAGAGAGCTTATCAAGATAATTTTATGAATGAAGTTGATATATTAAAAGGATTAAAACATCCAAATGTTATTAAAATAGTACATGAAATAAATACAGAATCTGAAATTTGTATCATGCTTGAGTTCATGCAAGGTGGTAAATTATTTGATAGAATTACCACAAATGGTGGTTTATCAGAAAAACTAACGAAATTTTATTTCTATCAAATTGCAACTGCTGTTGAGTATCTTCATGACAAAGGAATAACACATCGTCATCTTAAACTAGAAAATATATTATTATTAGATAATGATGAATATACACTTGTCAAATTAACTGATTTTGGTTTCTCAGAACGGATTAATCATGAAGTAAAGATTAAGAAATTTCATAGTACATCATATTATGATGCACCAGAAATATTGAAAAACGAAGAAAAAACACAGTATACAAGTCAAGTAGATGTATGGAGTTTGGGTGTCATATTGTATGTTATGTTAAGTAACCGTCTACCATTTGCAAAAAGAGGAAATAAAAATCTTTCAGATATTATTAGGGAAGGTACGTATGATCATATACCAGATATATTTAAAAATATATCTGTAGAAGCCAAAAATTTGATTGATAAGATGCTTACGATCAATCCAAACGATCGTTACACAGCTTCAAGAGTTCTTTCAAGTTCATGGCTGGATGATACAGAACTAATGGAAAAAATTTCACAAACTTTAAAACCGCATTATAATATTGATAATAATGATAAAATTAAAAGTCAAAATTTTGATAGAGGAATTGGTAGCAAATGAAACGTCAACGTTTACAATAATACATTTGATAATAAAAAACAATAATTTTGGATTTATCAGTTATACAAAATTTCAATAATAATAGTATCTATTTTCTGTTTATTTCGTAATCTTTATAATTATAATTGATTAATATAAATTAAATAATAATAAAATAAATAAGTTGTCATGTTCAATAAAGAAAAAATATTAATTTAATTTTTTTTTCTAAAAATTTTTTTTCACCTGTGACTAAGATCAATGATAAAATTATCAGTTTTATTATTATCTTTAGCAATACCACTTAGCAACATTTTAATTTTAATTGTAATTTTTTTTTTTAATTACATTATAAGTTCAACAATTGAAATTAATAGGAAAAAAATAAATAAAGACAGTCATCTACTTTCTATTTATTTTGACTCATCAATAATATAAAATTAATCAATTAACTTTTTTCTTTAAATTAAATAAAAAACAACGTTCATATTAAAAAATAATAAATTAATTTTTATTACGTTTGAATTGTTATTATAAATTTATTTTTTTTTTTTTTCTTCAAAACTTAGCACAGTAATCACGTGCGCAGAAGCCTGCGCGAACCTATTTAAAAACGCTTCTCTTGTTTATTAAAAAAAAAATAATAATAAAGAAATAAAAAAAAACCGGGAAGATATTGACAATTAATAGTTTAATATATTGTTTAATCTAAACTAATTGTTGTTTTATTAAATTAAATAATTCAAATAGTTTTATCAATAAAACGATAAAGTTTAATTTTGAAAATATTTTATTTAACCTCAAATAATATTGCACATGAAATCTTTATTGTTTACCGCCAATTTTGGTAGATTATTATTTAAAAAATTAACAAACAATGTTAAAATTAAAAATATAAATTACAGTGTTAATTCAATTGACAATAATAAAAAAATCATGAAAGTCTTAAATGTTGCTGAGAAAAATGATGCAGCTAAAAATATATCTGCACTTTTGAGTCGAGGAAATAGTCAAAGAGTAAGTAAATTTTTAAATTAATCTTTAAAATATAAATAACAAAAAAAACATAAAATTAATGACAATAATTATTTTACAATATAGAGAGAAGGTTTTTCAAAATTCAATAAAATATATGAATTTGACATGAGACTATGGAATCAAAATGTCAAAATGACAATGACATCAGTATCTGGACATTTGTTAACTTATGAATTCAATGGTGCTTATAGAAAATGGACTGGTTGTCATCCATTGGCTTTATTTGATGCTCCAGTAACAAAATCATGTCCAGAAAATTTTACAAAAATAAAACGTACATTAGAACGTGAAATACGTCAATGTGATGCATTAATAATATGGACAGATTGTGATAGAGAAGGTGAAAATATTGGCTTTGAAATAATAAATGTTTGTCAAGCTGTCAAAAGAAATATTAAAGTATACAGAGCTAAATTTTCTGAAATAACAAATGCATCAATAACAAGAGCAATACAAACACTTGATGAACCACAAAAAAATATTAGTGATGCTGTTGATGTTAGAAGTGAACTTGATCTACGAATTGGTGCTGCATTTACTAGATTTCAAACTTTACGTTTACAAAAAGTATTTCCTCAAAAATTATCTGACATGTTAATTAGTTATGGTAGCTGTCAATTTCCAACTCTTGGTTTTGTTGTTGAAAGATACTTGGCAATTGAAAGATTTAAACCTGAGCCATATTGGAAAATTAAAGTATCAGATAATTATGATAATATTAATGTTGAATTTCGTTGGTCACGTGTACGTTTATTTGAAAAATTACCATGTCAAATATACTATGACATTGTCAATGAAAAAAAAGATGCAATTGTTGAAAAAGTAATAAGTAAACCAAAAAGTAAATGGCGTCCATTACCACTTGATACAATTGAATTAGAAAAACAAGGCTCAAAAAAATTACGTATGAATGCCAAAGAAACTATGAAAATTGCTGAAAAATTATATACACAAGGTTTAATTAGTTATCCACGTACTGAAACAAATATATTTCCACGTGAATTTAATTTACAAACACTTGTACAACAACAAACAGAACATCAAACATGGGGTAATTATGCACAACGTGTACTTCAAGATGGTATAACACCACGTGCTGGTAAAAAAAGTGATCAAGCACATCCTCCAATACATCCAACAAAATTTACAAATAATTTACAAGGTAATGAAGCTAAAGTATATGAATTTGTTGTACGTCATTTTTTAGCATGTGTATCAAAAAATGCTGAGGGTTATGAAACAACAGTTGATATTGATATTGCTGGTGAAAAATTTACAACAAATGGTTTACAAATAATTGCTAAAAATTATTTAGATGTTTATATTTATGAAAAATGGAATGCCAAAGAGATTCATATTTATGAAGAGGGTAAATCATTTAAACCAACAAGCATAGAAATGGTTGAAGAACAAACATCAGCACCAAATTTATTAACAGAAGCTGATTTAATATCATTGATGGATAAACATGGTATTGGTACTGATGCAACACATGCTGAACATATTGAAACAATTAAATCACGTCAATATGTTGGTTTAAAAAATAATATTTATTTTATGCCTGGTAAATTGGGTATTGGTCTTGTTATGGGTTATGATAATATGGGTTTTCAAATGAGTAAACCAAATTTACGTGCTGAACTTGAAAATGATCTTAAATTAATTTGTCAAGGACAAAAAAATCCAGCAGATGTATTAACAACACAAATTAATAATTATCGTGAAGTATTTAGAGTTGCATTAGAACGTGCTAATTTAATTGATGAAGCATTGGCTGAATATCTAGATGAAAGACCAACTGGTGATGGTCATATTGAAATGATAACACCTACTGAAGAAGTGCCAATATTTAAATGTCCAAAATGTGGACAAAATATGGTACTACGTGAACGTAAAGATAGTGGAAAAAAATATATTGCTTGTATGGGTTTTCCAGATTGTAAAAATTCAATATGGTTTCAAGATACAATAAATGACATTGAAATATTACAAGAAACATGTGATAAATGTACTGGTAATCCTAAAAAATTAAAATTTAAAATACGACCAGGTGCTATACCAATGTATGGTAATTGTCATGAGACTTGTATTGGTGGTTGTGATGATATGTTTAATCAAATAATGAGTATTAAAAATGAATCTGTTAAAAAAACAAATGGTACACAAGATAGTGGTTATTCAAGTTCTTCACATAATACAACAGTTGTATCACAATCACAACATCAAACAACAACAACAGCTAATCGTGCTGTTCGTGGTGGTGGTGCTGCTACTGCTCGTGGTGGTGGTGCTAGTACGACTAATAGAAATAATACAAGAACACAAAATTTTCCTTCATCACGTCCAACAAACAATCACAATAATAAACGAACAAGTGATGAATGGGGTCCAAGTGATACTAGTATGTTTAATGAATCAAAAAGACCTAAAATTAGTAATCAATCAACATGGTCATCATCATCATCATCATTAGTTAATAGTAACAACAATAATAATAGTAATAATAGTAATACAAATCAAGATAATATATTATGTAATTGTCATGAGCCAGCAATTAAATTAACAGTTAGAAAAGAGGGACCAAATACAGGTAGACAATTTTTTAAATGTTCAAAAACAAGTTCAGGCTGTGATTTTTTTCTTTGGGATGATGCTGAGCCATCTGATAATAATCGTAATAGTCAAAGAAATAATACATCATTAAATAGAACAACAACAAGAGTAAATAATAATTCAATAAATGATGATTGGGATGTACCAAGTGGAAATTCATGGAATCAAAATAACAACAACAATACCAATAATTATAATAACAATAATAGAACAAATACAAATGGTGGTGGTGGTGGTGGTGGCGATGATGCACCATCATGTGTTTGTGGTGAACCAGCTCGTAAATTAACTGTTAAAAAAGATGGACCAAATAAAGGTAGATCATTTTGGGGTTGTCCACAAGGTGTTTCTACAAATTGTAAATTTTTTGTTTGGGCTGATGATAATGATGCTGGTGGTAGTGGAGTTGGTGGTGGTGGTGGTGGAGGTGGTTTTAATAATTTTGCTGTACCAAAAGCAAGAGGACGAGGTGGTGCTAGAGGTGGTGGAACAACTGGTGGAACAAGAGCTAAAAGAAAATGTGGTAATTGTGGCAATGAAGGCCATACTAAAAAAACATGTCCAGAAAATTCAATGGATTAATTGATAATATATATTTTTTAATAGCCATGTTATGTACAGTTATTTGTTAGATAAATTAACTTTTTTATGTTGTAACTTTCTTTTTTAATGATAATTTATTACGAAGATTATCAATTTCACTTTGTTGTAAATGTACTTCAGCTGTTTTTTCAGTAACCTATTTTCAAAAAAAAAAAAAAATAAGAAAAATAGATAAATTAATTGTAAAAATAACATTATAAATGAGAAAAAAAATAGGTAAAAATTTTAATTAATTATTAATAAGTAATTTAATTATTTAAACATACTAACCATATCAAGAATTAAATTGTATTTTAATTTTAATAAATTATTTTCTTCTTCTAATTTTTTAATATCTTTTTTTAGTTTTTCATTTTCTTTAAATGTACCAGCTATTTTTCCAGATTCTAAAATTAATTTTAAAATTTTATTAATTAAGTTTTAATATTATTGAGGTGTTATTTAATTACCTGGTATCCAAATACCACCATCAAATGTTGCTTGTTGATCACCAAGTCGTAAACGTATTTGTCCAATATCTGGACCAAGTTCTTTTTCAATTCTTTTTGGACTTAAATCTTTTGTTGCTAATGATATTGATACTTTTCTTTGTGGTGTTTTTTTTGGTGAAAATTTATTTGCAAATAGTGGCATTATTTATAAAGCTATTTGTCAATATGTCAGTGATAAAAAAAATATAAACAAACATTTGTTGTCATATGACATTGACAGTTAATTTTATTTGTAAACAATAACAAGCTGTGGTTATAAAAATCATTGAAGAGCTGGAGCAAGCTGGAGAAAAAAAATTAATTTTTTAGTTTTGGAAATGAAACAAGCACAGCGCTGTACTCGGCAAAATAAAAATAATAATTAATTTTGAAAATAAATAACTATTAACAACTATTGAATATATAAACAAAATAATTATTAACAAAATATTTCTGAATATTTAATAAACAATATACAATAATAATTAACAATACATTTGGTTTGTTTTTTTTTTTTTTCTGATCAGCTGTTATTTTGCCAAAAATGGCTGACATGTTTTTGTTTTGATTCGTTGATTGATCAACAAGCTGCATCAAGCATCAACAAGCTTCAAAATAAAAAAAAAAATATTAACAACTCTATTTTACAACAATGAGAAACATTGAGATTAAAGCTGTTTTAAAAAATCGCGAATCAGTTGAGGACAGAGCTAAAAGTCTATCTGGTTCTGGACCAACAATAATCAAACAGTCTGATACATTTTTTGAGGTTCCAAAAGGCCGGCTAAAGTTGAGATCATTTGAGGTAATTAATTATAAATAATAATGATCAAGTATGATGTTTAATAATTTTATTTAATATTAATTTCAAGGATGGATCTGGTGTATTGATTTTCTATGAACGACCAGATGTTGAGGGTCCAAAACTGAGCGAATATAACATGGTTAAATTGGAAGATCAAGTGGCATGTGATGGATTGAAGGGCATATTGGGAAAAACAAATGGTATCATTGGTGTTGTTGATAAGATTCGTCATCTTTATATTGTTGGACCATCAAGAATTCACATTGATCAAGTTGATAATCTAGGAGATTTTATGGAAATTGAGGTGATGATTATTATTTGAGTCATGATTGTTTTGTTTATTTGATATTTGATACATTATTTACACTTGATATTGTGTTTATTATTCAGGTTGTTTTACAAGACGATGAAGATGTCAAAATTGGTGAAGAAATTTCGAAAAATTTAATGAGTAAATTGGGTATTTGTGATGATGATTTAATTTCAACAGCTTATATTGATTTACTTGCACAAAAAAAATAAAATTTTATGATAATTTAATTATTTAAAAAAAACAAAATCATAAATGTTGGAAAATAATAATAAATGAATTTATTTTTAATAACAGTTAATAAATAAATACAAAATGAACAAGAATGAGAAAATAATTTCAAGATTTTATTTATTATTACCAATTTATTGTTAATATTTTAGAAAAATGTTTAAAAAAATGAGGTTGATATATCACGCTTTCTTAATGTGTTTTAAAAAAAAATGAAAGTTATTTCGATAACACATTAACAATCGCGTGACAGTTGATTTTTTTTTTTTTTTTTCGAAAAGATAAATAAATTTATATTTCGATTTCGATAGCATGCTGGTTATACGTGATGGATTTTTTTTTTTTATATCTTAAAATCAAAGGCAGACTTTGGAGGATCATACGAGAGCTATTAGCACTGCTCTATTTAATATAAAACTGGCAAAACAAATTGTCATTTTAGTTATATTGGGAACAACGACGAGGCAACAATGAATTATATAAAATTAAAAATATTTCTGGGTTTTTTGCTGATTCATTTGATTGATCAGGTGAGTTTAATTTTTTCCATTTAAATTATAAATCATGATTGCACAATTGTCGTCAATATGTTTATTTTAAAATTATAAATTTTATATTGTTTTATTTTTATTTTTATATAACAATATACATCGTTAGATTTGTTGCGAAACAAATACGTTGGAAGACAAGTATGAAACTGGAAAAGAAATTTTATTGTCAATCACAATCGAACATGTTAATATCACCAATTTTTTTGCAAAAATTGATAAAGAATATAACCATTTATCGAATATATTTAATAATCAAAATGATAAAGATATTGAAAATTTTATAAAACTATCAAAAGAACAAACTCTCTCGGAAGTAAATATTCAAGCACACAATCTCAACAAATTTAGCCTGGATGAACAATCAAAATATGAATATTTTATTCGAACAAACCTTCAAGTAAGAATACATTTTTTCCTTCTTTCAATCTTATTAACTAATTGATTGCTATTAATTGATAATTCCAGGGGAAAATTTCAACAGTTAATAAAAACTGTTTTAAAAATAATAATTCATTAAATAAAATTTTGAGATGTATTGATCAAAATCAATACTCTAAAAATAAATCTAATACAACAAACGACAATTACTCAAATATTAAAAATGCAATTAACGCTTATAATTCAATACTCATTCTGAATATAAAAGTAGCTGAAAATAATTTCATAGCTGCTATCAACCAAACTATGTCAATTGATAAAATAAAAAATGATGAATTCATCATGAGAAAATCAAGCACTAGTATACCATCAACATCATCAAAAAATGAGGTAAAACAAAAATAAACAAATCGTAGTAATATACTACACAATAAGAAATAAATAAATTAAATATTAATAATAATAATTATTATTATAATTAAATAAATAACAATAAAAAATTTACTTTTATTTATTCAATAGAAAAATCGAAATTTGAGTTTATTATCTTCGAGAACAAACGTCAATAATACATTAAAAAATTTATATGTCAATCATACAAGATGGCTAAACTCAGTTGAATTTAAAAATTGGATCGCTATTCAATCAATCAGTTTAAACTTGACATTGAATCATATCTCAAGAATAAATAATATCAATGGTGATGATAAAAAAAAAGTTCAATGTTGTTTTGATTATTCAAAACTTCAATTGGCCAAATTAAAAAATCTTGCTGTAAATGAAAGTGATAAATGTATTGAAAATGAATTGTTTCATTTAAATAATTTGATCCTTTTAAATGTAAAGGTAAAAATTTATCAAGATTATTTATTTTTTAATTAAATTTAAGTCAATTTATTTTTACAGGACAACGAGACTAAAAAACTTTTCAATGATTGCTTTGAAAATAATATTTTACCAGAAAGCATAGTTGAATGCATGGGCTGGATTAACCCCTTTAATTCATCCCCATTATTAAAAATTATCTTCAACGAAAATGTGGCTAAATTAAACACAAATAAAAGATTTTCATTAGCTAGAACTTATCAGTGTTTTTATGACTCGAGAGATTATTTTGATCAGCGATTAAGTTATTTGAATAATCAATTTAATACTTGTATTGTAAATGAAGGATTGTTCAGAGGATGTATTGATCCAGATAATGCATATAATTTTAAACCAATAAGTCTTTTAGTAAATCCTAAAACAAGCCAGTCTGTTTCTCATATTGTTTATTCATAATTTTTTAATTTCGACCAAGTTAAATATTAAATATTAAAATATGTTTTAATAAATTTAATAAAAATTTAATTTTCGAAATAAAAAAAAAAAAATAATGTAACATTTTTTTAAAATAATAAATAATTAAAATAATAAAATAAAATAATAATAATAATGGTTTTTATTTAAAATAAAAAAATCATAGAAAAAAAAAAAAAAGAATAGACGAATTTGTTATCATGAATTGCCAACGTGCTATTAAAAATCGATAAATTTAATCAATTTATTATTATTTGTACGAATTTTAATAGCACGTGGACAAAGCGTGATGGGTCTTTTTTTTATTTCATCAAATTATATTAGACTTTGGAGGATCATTCGAGAGCTATTAGCACTGCTCTATTTATTAGAAAACATATTGTCGTTTATGATAAAAAAATTTTAGTTATATTGGAAACAACAACGAGGCAACAATGAATTTTATAAAATTAAAAATATTTGTCGGTTTTATGCTGATCCATTTTATTGATCAGGTGAGTTTAATTTTTATCATTTAAATTATAAATTATAATTGCAAAATTATTATCAATATTTTTATTTTAAAACTATAAATTTTTAAATTTATTTTTATATAACAATATTGTCTTTAGATTTGTTGTGAAACAAATAATTTAGAAGACAAGTATGAAACTGGAAGAGAAATTTTATTGTCAATCTCAATCCATCATGAAAATATCACCAGTACTTTCGAGACAATTGATAAAGAATATAATCATTTATCGAATCTATTTAAAGATCAAAATGTCAAGAGTATTGACGATTTTATTGAGCAGTCAAAAAAACAAATTGTCGTGGAAGTAAATAATTCAGCTCAAATTCTCAATAAATTTAGTATAGATGAACAATCGAAATATGAAGATTTTATCAGAACAAATACCAACGTAAGAGTCAATTAATTTTCTTCTAATTTCGTTTGTTTATTTATTTATTCTTTGATTTTTTTAAATTATAGACACACAAAGAAAAAATGCCATTATTTAATAATTGTTTAAAAAAATATAATTCATTGAAAAAATCTTTGAGATGTATTGATCAACAAAAAAACTCCAACAATAAAACAGATAATAAGTTTTACGAAAATATTAAAAATTTAATTGACATATATAATACTATACTCATTTCGAAAATAAAAGATATCGAAAAGAAATTTATAACTGCTACAAATAAAATTTTATCTGATGCAAAAAATCATAATGTCGTATTTGCCAAGAGATATATACCACGAACAACATCAACAAAAAAAGTAAGATAAAAATAAATAAATAATATATAAATACTTGATAATAAAATAATAAATATATTAAATAATAATAATAATAAATATTTTTTTTTACACAACAGAATAATTTAAATGCGAAGCATTCAATTTCTGGAACAGTCGTTAATGATACATTAAAAAATTTATATGTCAATCATACAAAATGGCTAAACTCAGTTGACATTAAAAATTGGATGGCTATTCAATCAATTAGTTTAAACTTGACATTAAATCATATCTCAAAAATAAATAATATCAATGATGATGATAAAAAAAAAGTTCAATGTTGTTTTGATTATTCAAAACTTCAATTGGCCAAATTAAAAAATCTTGCTGTAAATGAAAGTGATAAATGTATTGAAAATGAATTGTTTCATTTAAATAATTTGATACTTTTAAATTTAAAGGTAAAAATTTATCAAGATTATTTATTGTTTAATTAAATTTAAGTTAGATTATTTTTACAGGACAATGAGACTAGAAAACTTTTCAATGATTGCTTTAAAAATAATATTTTACCAGAAAGTATAGTCGAGTGCATGGGCTGGATCAACCCTTCGAAGTCATCCCTATTATTGAAAATTATTTACAACGAAAATGTGGCTAAATTAAACTCAAATAGAAGATTTTCATTGGCTAGAATTTATCAGTGTTTTTATGACTCAAGAGATTATTTTGATCAGCGATTAAGATATTTGGATAATCAATTTAATACTTGTATTGCGAATGAAGGATTGTTCAGAGGATGTGTTGATCCAGATAATGCATATAATTTTTATCCAATAAATTTTCCACTAAATCCTAAAACGAGCCAGGCTGTTTCTCATATTGTTTATTCATAATTTTTTAATTTCATGATAATTTATAATATTAATTATTTAAAAAAACAAAATCATAAATATGAATGATTGAATGTTGGAAAATAATAATAAATGAATTTATTTTTATTAACAGTTGATAAATAAATACAATATGAACAAGAATGAGAAAATAATTTCAAGATTTTATTTATTATTATTAATTTATTGTTGATATTTTAGAAAATTAATGTTTCAAAAAATGAGGTTGATATATCACGCTTTCTTAATGTGTTATTGAAAAAAATGAAAGTTATTTTGATAACACATTAATAATCGCGTGACATTTAATTTTTGTTTTTTTTTTCGAAAAGATGATAAATAAATTTATATTTCGATTTCGATAGCATGCTGGTTATACGTGATGGATTTTTTTTTTTTACATCTCAAAATCAAAGGCAGACTTTGGAGGATCATACGAGAGCTATTAGCACTGCTCTATTTAATATAAAACAGGCAAAACAAATTGTCATTTTAGTTATATTGGGAACAACGACGAGGCAACAATGAATTATATAAAATTAAAAATATTTCTGGGTTTTTTGCTGATTCATTTGATTGATCAGGTGAGTTTAATTTTTTCCATTTAAATTATAAATCATGAATGCAGAATTATTATCAATATGTTTATTTGAAAATTATAAATTTTACATCTTTTTGAAATTTTTATCTATACTATATTAATCAAAAATATGTATCCTTAAAAATTTTTTTTTATATATATACGAATTTTTTAAATATTAAATTTTCATGTTTTAATAATTATAATAAATGTTTGTTGTTAATTTTTTTATTATTATTAATTTTATATCTATATTATTTTTTTTTTTTTGCATTAATTTTGTTTTTATGTTGAGATAAAAATTATTCACAATATATTTTAATAAAATAAAATATCTTTTTGGTTATTAATATTAGTATTTATTTATTATTTAAAATTACATGTTTCATGAGAAAAAAAATCTATATTAAATTCAAATAATATACTTAACGTCTAACGACATTGAGCTTAATTTTGTAATCAAAGCAGATCACAGATCTGCTTGTAATAAATCGAATTTAAAAAAAAAAAAATTAAAAATTATTATAAAGCTTTTGTATCTCACTGGAAAATATTAATTCAATTGAATTCATTTGTAAACGAATAAATGTTTATTTATTTTTTAATTTTATTTTTGTTCTTTTGTACACTCTAATCAAAAAAAAAAAAATTATTAAAATAAATTTATGTTTTATAATTGTATAATTATATTATTGTTTTAAAACTAAATTTTTTAAAAAATTTTATTAATACTATTATTTGTAAAAATTTGCTAACAAAATTTAAATTTTAATAATGTGATAATGAAAATAAATGTTTATTGATGATAAAATTATAATTATTTTTATTTTTCATTTAGTTTATTATTGGAGATACAAATTTTTTTTTAATTGTAAATATTATTATTTATTGTCATCTAAAAAGACTTGTGATGTTTTATGGAAAAAAAGATATATTGATTATAGTTGGATTGAAAATAAAATACTTTTTTAATTGCAAATATTATTCATTTTTATTGAAAACTACATGTTTTATGAGAAAAAAAAATTATCTTAAATTCAAATAACATAATTAACGACATTGAGCTTAATTTTGTAATCAATATATTTATATTTTAAAAATTTCTTTAACAAAGAAAAAAATAAAAATAGAAACTCATTAAATATAGTTATTGTGATTTGGTTGAATAAAATATATATTTTTTATTAATTATTCTACTATCACGTTGACAATGCATGATGGATTTTTTTTTTTTATTTCTGAAAAACAAGATTGAACTTTTGAAGATCATTCAAAAGCTATTAGCACTCAATATTTTTATATTTTAAAAATATATTTAACAAAAAAAAATAAAAAGACAAAAATATAAACTCATTGAATAAAGTGATAATTCTATTTTGAGAAATAGAATTTTTATATTTGATTATTTATTCTTCTATCACGTTGACAATGCGTGACAGGTTTTTTTTATATTTCTGAAAAACAAGATTGGACTTTGGAAGATCATTTAAGAGCTATTAGCACTCAATATTTTTATATTTTAAAAATATATTTAACAAAGAAAAATAAAAAGACAAAAATAAAAACTCATTGAATATAGTGATAATTCTATTTTGAGAAATAGAATTTTTATATTTTATTAACTATTCTTCTATCACGTTGACAATGCGTGACAGGTTTTTTTTATATTTCGAAATACAAGATTGGACTTTGGAAGATCATTTAAAAGCTATTAGAGGTGTCCTAATTCTATCAAGTAACTGGTGAAACACATCGTTCTTTTTGATAAACAATTTTAGTTATATTGGGAACAACAACGAGGTAACTATGAATTATATAAAATTAAAAATATTTCTGGGTATCTTGCTGATCCATTTGATTGATCAGGTGAGTTTAATTTTTATCATTTAAATTATAAATCATAATTGCACAATTGTCGTCAATATGTGTATTTTAAAATAATAAATTTTATAATATTTTATTTTTATTTTTATACAACAATATTGCCTTTAGATTTGTTGCGAAACAAATACATTAGAAGACAAGTATGAAACTGTGAAAGAAACATTATTGTCAGTCACAATCCATCGTAATATCACAAGTTTTTTCGCAAGAATTGACAAAGAATATAATCATTTATCAAATATATTTAATGGTCAAATCGATAAAAATATTGAAAATTTTATTAAGCAGTCAAAAAAACAAATTGTCCAGGAACTAAATAATTCAGCTCAAATTGTCAATAAATTTATTCTAGATGAACAATCGGATTATGAAGATTTTGTCCGAAGAAATATCAACGTAAGAATCAATAGATCTTCTTCTAATTTCATTTATTTATTTATCATCTTATTAACATTATAGATATTTAAAGAAAAAATTACACTAGTTGAACATTGTTTAAAAAATAATAATAATTTATTGAAAAATGCTTTGAGATGTATTGATCAACATCAAAACACCAACAATAAAACAGATATTGAGTTTTACGAACATTTTAACGATTTATTGGATACATATAATACTATGCTCTCTCTGTTAATAAATGATATTGAAAATAGATTTATAACTGCTACAAATGACATTTTATCTATCGCAAAAAATAATAATAATGAATTAATGAAGAAAAAACCAAGCATAAATATACCATCAACAGCACCATCAAAAAAAGTAAGATAAAAATAAAAAAATAATATAAAAAGACTTGATAATAAAATAATTTTAATCAATATATATTAAATGATAATAATAAATATTTTTTTTTAACAAAACAGAATAATTCAAATGTGAAGCATTCAGTTTCTGAAACACACGTTAATAATACATTAAAAAATTTATATATTAATCAAAAAAATATGTTAAATACAGCTAATTTAATGAATTGGATAGTTATACAATCAATGAGTTTGAATACATCATTAAATCATATCTCAAAAGTGATGAATATTGTTGATCATGATAGAAAAAATGTTCGATGTTGTTTTAATAATTTAAAAGTTGAACTGAATAAAGCAAAAAATATTGCTGTTAACGACAGTAACGAATGTGTTGAAGGTGAAAAGTTGAATCTGGAAATTTTAGTGTCTTCTGAGGTAAAAATTATTTTAAATAATTTCATTAATTTTTCTATATGATAACAATTAATAATTTAATTATGTCAATTAAATATTTTTAAATTTTTTTGTGAGATATTATTTATAAATAAATTTTTATTATTATATCTATTTAATTACTTAAATTTGAATAATAAAAATTTTACATTTTGTAAATATGAGTCGAGATATATTTACCTGCTGATTTTTATAAACAATGATATAATTTTCATGCAATTTATATTTTAAATTAATTATTATTTATTAATATTTCTTGTTTTTCCTTTAAATATTTGAATATAATTTTATGGCTAATTATTAATTTTAATAATGGAAAATGAAGTTGTTTGTTTAGTCTTGAATGAATTATGTTTTATTACAGAGTAAAGAGGCCAAGAAACATTTTCCTTATTGCTTTTATAACGATCCTCGACTTGAAGACATATTCGAATGCATTGGAGGGCTCCAGTCATCTAACTATGCACCAAATATTTCAAAAGTGATATACAACGAGGCTGTCGATAAATTCAATAAGAATCAACAACTTTTATCTGGCAAAATTTTTAATTGTTCGTATAAAACAAGAGATTACTTTGGTGAACGTTTGATAAATTTAAATAATCAATTTGATAATTGTGTTCAATATCAAAAGTCATTCAAAGAATGTATTGAACAACCTCATTTTTAAGCAACATGTCTATGACTAAATATTCAAATTATAAAACTTGTTTCTGATACTGTTAATCCATAATTAATTAATTCAATTGTTAATAATATTGTAGGACAAAAGTTTCTTTCATTTTCCAAAGCCAAAAGTTTTTTTTTTCCCTCTTGGGATTTTTTCTTTTAACAATTTCATCTTGGCATTTTTATAATGAAGCTTTTGTACCACAATCAAAAATATTAATCTAAATAAATTTATTTTTATTTGAATAGATTTTTAAATATTTAATTTTTATGTTTTAATAATGTTACTTCAATTGTTTGTCACGTTTACTTTATTAGTGTACGTTTACTTTATTTCAAAATAAAATATATTTTTTTCTTTCTATATGTAGATATTAATTATTTCATATATTTTTATTTTCTATTATAATCAAACATTAATTGAAATAAATATTAAAAATTTTACATACTAATTCTCCGATGGAAATATTTCTTTGATTTTTTCCGTCTTGAAAAATTTACCGCCTTTTCTCCAGAAAAACATCAGATAAATTTGAATTTTTCGTCGCATGAAAAAGTCGGAGAAAAATTGGAGAAAAAATTTCACTCGAATAATGAATATATAATAAAGATAAATTAAATATTTAAATAAATATAAAATATAAATAAAATAATAATCATTTCAAAATAAAAATCAAAATCTAAATTTATTTATCAAAAAAAAAAATTTTTTTAAACGAATTTTTTTGGTTTTATAAATTTAAAAATTTTAAATGGTATTATTATATTTTTATTCATTTGTCATGACCAGGGTCGCAAAGTTCGGTCAAATTTCGGGGCGCTTTCATTTTGTGAGTATACCGGTGTAAATAAAACAAATGATATACTACCAATACGTCAAATGGGTATGTTTGTACGTACGGGTACTGTACTCGTTTGTTTATTTTGAAAATATGGAGGTTGTTGTTGTTAGGTTTAAAGTCAGACCGTAGACGGTCTACTAAAATTGTAGATACAAATTTTAAAAATTTAAATAATTAACCACATAAAAATTGCATCGTATACGGTGTACGTCATTGGACATTAAACCGTGTGCGGTATATGAACTGTATACGGTTTACTGATTATTGCAAATACGAATTTTTTTAGTTAAAATATTTAAATCATATACCGTGTGCGGTGTACGCCATTAAAGATGAAACCGTGTGCGGTATGAACTGTATACAGATATTTAACTACGAATCATAGCCTGGGCGGTGTACGTCATTGGATAATAAACCGTGTGCGACATGAACTGTATACGGTTTGATAAACAGAAAATACAAAGTTTTTTAGTTTAAATATTTGACTGCATACGAATCATACCGTGTGCGGTGTACATCATTGGATTAAAAACCGTGTGCGGTATGAACGTACACCGCACACGGTATGATTTTTTAGTTTAAATATTTGACCGCATACGAATCATACCGTGTGCGGTGTACATTCATACCGCACACGGCTTGCTATCCAATGACGTACACCGCACACGGTATGATTCGTATGCAGTCAAATATTTAAACTAAAAAACTTTGTATTTTCTGTTTATCAAACCGTATACAGTTCATGTCGCACACGGTTTATTATCCAATGACGTACACCGCCCAGGCTATGATTCGTAGTTAAATATCTGTATACAGTTCATACCGCACACGGTTTCATCTTTAATGGCGTACACCGCACACGGTATATGATTTAAATATTTTAACTAAAAAAATTTGTATTTGCAATAATCAGTAAACCGTATACAGTTCATATACCGCACACGGTTTAATGTCCAATGACGTACACCGTATACGATGCAATTTTTATGTGGTTAATTATTTAAATTTTTAAAATTTGTATCTACAATTTTAGTAGACCGTGTACGGTCTGATTTTTAACCTAACAACAACAACCTCCATATTTTCAAAATAAACAAACGAGTACAGTACCCGTACGTACAAACATACCCATTTGACGTATTGGTACTATATCATTTGTTTTATTTACACCGGTATACTCACAAAATGAAAGCGCCCCGAAAATTGACCGAACTTTGCGACCCTGGTCATGACTCATGATAAATAAATTTCTGGCAATCAACTCATTGATAATAGCTTGAGTAAAAGATCTGTCAAAATTTGTTATTATATAAATGAGCACAGAAGTAAGTGAAAATAAACATTGTTTGTTGATGGATCAGTTAATAATTAACTTGCAGACCAGTCATCTATTTTAATCCATTAAATTACAAGGAAAAATCTGTATAGCTAAGAAAAAGTTGTATTATTTCCTTTAGCTACAGTTATTCTCTTGTCGTTTAATTAATCAAAGCAGATTACAGGTCTGCTTGTAATAAATCGAATTTAAAAAAAAAAAAAAATTAAAAATTATTATAAAGCTTTTGTATCTCACTGGAAAATTTTAATTCAATTAAATTTATTTGTAAACGAATAAATGTTTATTTATTTTTTAATTTTATTTTTGTTCTTTTGTACACTCTAATCAAAAAAAAAAAAATTATTAAAATAAATTTATGTTTTATAATTGTATAATTATATTATTGTTTTAAAAATAAATTTTTGTTTAATTTTATTGATTTATTATTATTTGTAAAAATTCGCTAACAAATTTTAAATTTTAATAATTTGATAATGAAAATAATTGTTGGTTGATGATAAAATTATAATTATTTTTATTTTTCATTCAGTTTATTATTGGAGATACAAATTTTTTTTTAATTATAAATATTATTATTTATTTGTTATCTAAAAAGACTTGTGATGTTTTATGGAAAAAAAGATATATTGATTATAGTTGGATTGAAAATAAAATACTTTTTTGGTTGCAAATATTATTCATTTTTATTGAAAATTACATGTTTTATGAGAAAAAAAAATTATCTTAAATTCAAATAACATACTTAACGACATTGAGCTTAATTTTGTAATCAATATTTTTTATATTTTAAAAATTTATTTAACAAAGAAAAAAATAAAAATTGAAACTCATTAAATATAGTTATTGTGATTATGATGAATAAAAAATATATTTTTTATTAATTATTCTGCTATCACGTTGACACTGCATGATAGATTTTTTTTATATTTCTGAAAAACAAGATTGGACTTTGGAAGATCATTTAAGAGCTATTAGCACTCAATATTTTTATATTTTAAAAATATATTTAACAAAGAAAAATAAAAAGACAAAAATAAAAACTCATTGAATATAGTGATAATTCTGTTTTGAGAAATAGAATTTTTATATTTGATTATTTATTCTTCTATCACGTTGACAATGCGTGACAGGTTTTTTTTATATTTCTGAAAAACAAGATTGGACTTGGGAAGATCATTCAAAAGCTATTAGAGGTGTCCAATTTTATTATGTAACTGTTGTGAGAGACATCGTTCTTTTTGATGAAAATTTTTAGTTATATTGGAAACATCGACAAGGTACCAATGACTTTTATAAAATTAAAAATATTTGCGGTCTTTATGCTGATCTATTCGATTGAACAGGTGAGTTCAGATTTTTCAATTAAATTATAAATCCTGATTGCACAATTGTCATCATGTTTATTATAAAATTATAAATTTAATATTGATTTATTTTTATATAATAATGGCAACGGTAGATTTATTGCGAAACGAATACGTTAGAAAGCAAGTATGAAACTGGAAAAGAAATTTTATTGTCAATCTCAATCAAGCATGATAATATCACCAGTATTTTCGCGAAAATTGATGGAGAATTTAACCATTTATCGGATCTATTTAAAAATCAAAATGATAAGAGTATTGGCGATTTTATTGAGCTATCAAAAAATCAAACTGTCATGGAGGTTAATTATTTAGCACAAATTCTCAATAAATTGAATCTAGATGAACAATTGAAATATGAAGATTTTATCCGAAAAAATATTCAAGTAAGAATTATTTTTTTTTTCTCAAATTTTATTTATTTATTCATTTATTTATTATTTGAATTATAGATCTTTAAAGAAGTTATGCCATCACTCGATAGTTGTTTAAAAAATTATAATTCATTAAAAAAATCATTGAGATGTATCGATCAACATCAAAACTCCAAAAATAAAACAGTAAATGAGTGTTATGGAAATATTAAAAATTTATTGGATTCATATAATTCTGTACTCATTTCAAAAATAAAAAATATTGAAAAAAAATTTATGGCTACTACCAATGAAGTTATATCAATCGCAAAAAATAATAATGATGAATTAATCAGACGAAAATCAAGAATAAGTTTACCACCAACAGCACCAACAAAAAAAGTGAGATAAAAATAAATAAATAATATATAAAGACTCGATAAATTATCAATAATAATTAAATGATAAAAAATTTCAATAAATATATTAAATAATAATAATAAATGTTTTTTTTTTTTTACAAAACAGAATAATTTAAATATGAGGCATTTACTTTTTAAATCAAACGTTAATGATACATTAAAAAATTTATATATTAATCAAAAAAATATATTGAATACAGCCAATTTGTGAAACTGGTTGGTTATACAGTCAATGAGTTCGAATACATCATTAAAACATATCTCAACAGTCAATTATATTAATGAACATGATAAAAAAAATGTTCAATGTTGTTTCGATGACTTAAGAGTTGAACTGAATAAAGCAAAAAATATTGCTGTCAATGACAGTGACGAATGTGTTGAAATTGAAAAGTTGAATCTTGAAATTCTAGTAACTTTAGAGGTAAAAATTATTTATGATAATTTTATTAATTTTTTTTAAATATAATAACAGGTTTTATAATTTAATTATTTCATTTAATATTTTGAACATTTCTTGTGTAATTATATCTATTCAATTTAGAAAATCTAAATTTTACATTTTTATTACAGAATAAAGAGGCCAATAAACATTTTCCGACTTGTTTTTATAACGATCCTCGACCTGAAAATATTTTCATGTGCATGGGATGGCGTCAGTCTTCTAGAAATGCAACAAAAATTTTAAAATCGACTTACACTGAGGCTGTCAATAAATTCAACAATAATCAACAATTTTTACCTGATAAAATTTCTAGTTGTTCGAATAAATCAAGAGTTTACTTTGATGCAAGTTTGATAAATTTAAATGATCAATTTGATGATTGTATTAAAAATCAAAAGCTATGTTAATTGAGTAATTCAATTTTTCACATAGCCAAAATTTCCAAAAGTTTTTTTTATTTCCTTACAGGGTTTTTTCTTTTGAAAATTTTTATCCGTTAAAAGTTTTATCTTGATCAAAAATATGTATCGTAATAAATGTTTTTCTATATGTATACGAATTTTTTAAATATTAAATTTTCATATTTCAATAATTATAATAAATGTTTGTTGTTAATTTTTTTATTATTATTAATTTTAATTTTTCTATATTATTTTTCTTTGTATTAATTTTGTTTTTATGTTTGAATAAAAATTATTTATATTATATTTTGATATGAGAAAAAACAAAATTAAATTAAATTCAAACGACATTGAGCTTAATTTTGTAATCAATATTTTTTATATTTTAAAAATATATTTAACAAAGAAAAAGAGAGAGATAAAAATATAAATTCATTAAATATGGTGATTATTCTATTTTGATAAATAGAATTTTTATATTTTATTAATTATCCTTCTATCACGTTGACAATGCGTGACAAGTTTTTTTTTTTTATTTCTGCAAAACAAGATTAGACTTTGGAAGATCATTTTAAAGCTATTAGAGGTGTCCGAATTTTATTATGTAACTGTTCAGAGACGTCGTTCTTTTTGATAAAAAATTTTAGTTATATTGGAAACATCAACAAGGTAACAATGAGTTATATAAAATTAAAAATACTTGTGGGTTTTATGCTGATTCATTTGATTGATCAGGTGAGTTTAATTTTTTCCATTTAAATTATAAATCATGATTGCTCAATTGTCGTCAATATGTTTATTTTAAAATTATAAATTTTATATTATTTTATTTTCATTGTTATATAATAATATACATCGTTAGATTTGTTGCGAAATCAATACGTTAGAAGACAAGTATGAAACTGGAAGAGAATTTTTAATGTCAATCTCAATCTATCATGATAATATCACTAGTCTTTTCGCAAAAATTGATGGAGAATATAATCATTTATCAGATCTATTCAAAGATCAAAATGATAAGAGTATTGACGATTTTATTGAGCTATTAAAAAATCAAACTGTAATGGAAGTTAATAATCTAGCACAAGATCTCAATAAATATAGTCTGGATGAACAATCAAAATATGACAATGTATTCCGCACAAATATTGAAGTAATACATTTTTTCTTTAGAATTTTATTTATTTATTTATTTATTCTTTGATTTTTTTAAATTATAGACATTTAAAGAAAATATACCATTATTCAATAATTGTTTAAAAAATTATAATTCATTAAAAAAATCATTGAGATGTATCGATCAACATCAAAGCTCTAAAAATAAAACAGAACATGAGTTTTATGAAAAAATTAAAGATTCATTGGACCGATATAATTCTGTACTCATTCCCAAAATAAAAGATATCGAAAAAAAATTTATAACTGATATAAATAAAATTTTATCTGATGCAAAAAATAATCATGATGAATTAATCAAGAGAAAATCAAGTATAATTATGCTATCACCAACGAATAAAGTAAGTTAAAAAAAATAAATAATATATAAAAAAAAACTCGACAATAAATTATTTAATCAACAACAATAATTATTAACTTTTAACAAAATAGGATGATTCAAATACGAAGCATTCAATTTCAAGAGGAGTCGTTAATAATACATTAAAAAATATTTATATTAATCAAAAAAATATATTAAACACAGCCCATCTAGAAAATTATATTTCTATTCAATCAATGAGTTTGAATGTAACATTGAATCGCATCTCGAGAGTAAATAATATTTATGATCATGATAAAAAAAATTTTCAATGTTGTTTTGATTATTCACAAATTGAATTGGATAAAGGAAAAATCATTGCTGTCAATGACAGTAATGAATGTGTTCAAATTGGAAAGTCGGATCTGAAAGATCTAGTTTCTTTACAGGTAAAAATTATTTGAATAATTAATTAGCAGTAATTATTTTATTTATTTTTCCATATAATGACAACAATTTATAATTAAATTATTTTAATTTTAAAAATTGTTGAAGTGTTATTAATTGTAAATGAATTATTATTATTATTATATTAATTTAATTTAGATAATTTAAGATTTGATTTAATTTGTAAAATAATTTATTTTTTATCTTTATTTGTATAAATTTATTTTAATAGATTATTATTAATTTTAATAATATTAATAAAAAAATAATTTGATGGAAAAAAAAGTATTAATTGTTTTTTTTTACAGAGAACAGAGACGAGGAAATATTTTTCTAGTTGCTTTCATTATGAGGCTCAACCTGAAGATATATTCGGATGCATGGGATGGCTTCAGTCATCTAAATATGCATCAAATATTTTAAAAGTGACCTACAACGAGGCTGTGAATAAATTCAAGAAGAATGAAAAAGTTTTATCTGGTAAAATTTTTAATTGTTTGTATATATGGAGACATTCTTTTGATCAACGTTTGAAAAATTTGAATAATCGATTTGATAATTGTATTCAAATACAAAAACCATATGAAAAATGTATTGAACCAACGATCATTTATAATTCTTATGAATAAGATGATAATTCCTTGACTGGATTTTCGAATAAGCCAGCTTGTTGGAAATTTTTTTATTCATGAACCATAACTAATGAGTCAATTTAATTGTTAAAATATAATAGAAGGACAAAAGTTTAAATTTGTTATTTCCAAAGCCACAATTTCTAAAAGTTTTTTTTTTTTCCATTCAGGATTTTTTTTTTATGAAATTTGTTTTTATAGGCGTTTTTGTTATGAAACTTTTGTACCTCAAACTAAAATATTTATCGCAAAAAATTTATTTTCATTTTGATGAATTTTTTAAATATTAATTTTTAATTGTTAATAATAATCCTACTTTTTTTTCAAGTTCATTTTATTAGTGTTTTAATTTCTATTTCAAAGTAAAATATATTTTTTTTTCTATATCTGAATATTATGCATTTCATATATTTTTTTTCTTTTTTTATCAAATAATAATTAAAATAAATAATATTTCAATTAAATATTAAATATTTTACTAATTCTCCGATGGGGATATTTCTTTGAATTTCTCGGTCTAGAAAATTTTGCCGCCTTTTCTCCGAGAAAAAATTAGATAAATTTTGATTTTTTGTTGCATGGAATAGTCGGAGAAAATTCGGAGAAATTTCACTCGGATTGTAAATATATAATAATGTAAATTGAATATAAATAAATATGAATAAAATAATAATCATTTCAAAATAAAATTCAAAATCTGAATTTATTTATCAAAACAAAAATTTTTTAAAACGAAATTTTATTTTTTTTAAATTTTAAAATTTTAAATGCTATTATTATTTCATTTATTTTCTCAGTAAATTTATTTATTATTAAAAAAAAAGTTGCACTCGAATCAATAATATAATAATATTAGACATAGTTTTTGGTTGGCAGGCCATAATTACCTTTTTCTTCTATTTTTACTCATTTTTTGAATAATTTTTTATATGATAAATTTTATATGGTTGAATGACGTCGTTTCTTTTATTAACCTCTTTATAATAATCAAGACAGATAGACTGGTAATTTATTTTAATTAATTAAATTACAAGGAAAAATCTGTACTTAAGAAAAAGTTGTATCTCTAACTACAGCTTTTTCCTTGTAATTTGATTCATTTAAGCAGATTACATGTCTGTCTGTAATAAATTAAATTTGATAACACCAAAAAAAGTAAAAACAAAAAAATATATTCGAAAAAACTGTCATTCAGGCCGTGAATAAATTCAACAAGAACCAGGAATTTTTAACTTCTAGAATTTTTGATTGTTCGTATAAATCAAGAGATTATTTTAATCAACGCTTGAAACATTTGAATAATCAATTTGATAATATTGTATTCAACATCAAAAGTTATCTGACAAATGCATTGAACCAACAAGTCTTAATTTTATGCTAATAACTTTACCACCAAATACACAAATTTTTACTCAGATTATTTCTTTTCGAATTTTCATCTTGACATTATTTTTATGAAGCATTTGTTTATCTAAAGAAATTTATTTTCATTTGTACGAACTTTTTAAATATTTAATTTTTATATTTTAAATAAAATAAAATATCTTTTTGGTTGTAAATATTATTATTTGTTTGTATGTAAAATTGTATGTTTAAATTGTGATTTATATTTTTTTATTTCTAATAATTACGAGCAAAAAAAAAATATAATATATAAAAAATATTTAATTAATTATTCTGCTATCACGTTGACAATAATGCGTGACAGGTTTTTTTTCTATTTCTGAAAAACAAGATTGGACTTTGGAAGATCATTTAAAAGCTATTAGAGGTATCCTAGTTTTATCAAGTAACTGGTAAAACACATCGTTCTTTTTGATAAACAATTATAGTTATATTGGGAACAACAACGAGGTAACAATGAATTATATAAAAATAAAAATACTTGTGGGTTTTTTGCTGATTCATTTGATTGATCAGGTGAGTTTAATTTTTTTCATTTAAATTATAAATCATGATTGGACAATTATCATTAATAAAAACAAAACATAAATTTACAACTGATGTCCCCGAAAGCCTAAATTTCACATGAGCTGTTTATTTTTTTATCGTAACTTTAATAATCAAAAGAAGTGAAATATAAAAAAAAATGGCAAAATTTTGAAGTATAAAGTTGAATAATTTGCTAGATTAGAAAAAAAAAAAAAAAAAAAAATTAGGTGCTTTTTATTATAATTATATTAACATGTATCGCAAGCGTTATCGTGAAAAAGCGCCTAATTTTTTTTTTTTTATTTTTTTCAATCTAGCAAATTATTCAACTTTATACTTCAAAATTTTGCCATTTTTTTTTATATTTCACTTCTTTTGATTATTAAAGTTACGATAAAAAAATAAACAGCTCATGTAAAATTTAGGCTTTCGGTAATAATACTATACTCTTTCTGATAATAAATGATATTGAAAATAAATTTATAACTGCTAAAAATGAAATTTTATCGATTGCAAAAAATAATAATGATGAATTAATAAAGAAAAAATCAAGCATAAATATACCATCAACAGCACCAACAAAAAAAGTAAGATAAAAATTAAAAAATAATATAAAAAGACTTGATAATAAAATGATAAAAAAAATTTCAATAAATATACCTATTAAATATTAATAATAAATATTTTATTTTTACACAACAGGATAATTCAACTGTGAAGCATTCGATTTCTGAAACACACGTTAATGATGCATTAAAAAAATTTATATATTAATCAAAAAAATATGTTTAATACAGCTAATTTAATGAATTGAATAGTTATACAATCAATGAGTTTAAATACATCATTAAAACATGTCTCAAAAGTGTTTAATATTGATGAACATGATAAAAAAAATGTTCAATGTTGTTTTAATAATTTAAAAGTTGAAACTGGATAATGCAAAAAATATTGCTGTCAACGACAGTAACGAATGTGTTGAAATTGAAAAGTTGAATCTGGAAATTTTAGTGTCCTTCGAGGTAAAAATTATTTTGAATAATTTCATCAATTTTTCCATATGATAACAATTTATAATTTAATTTTATCAATTTAATATTTTGCAAATTTTTTTAAATAAATTTTTATTATTATATCTATTTAATTACTTAAATTTAAATAATGAAAATTTTACATTTTGTAAATATGAGTCAGGATATATTTACCTGCTGATTTTTATAAACAATGATATAATTTTCATGCAATTTATATTTTAAATTAATTATTATTTATTAATATTTCTTGTTTTTCCTTTAAATATTTGAATATAATTTTATGGCCAATTATTAATTTTAATAATGGGAAATAAATTTGTTCGTTTAGTCTTGAATATATTTTGTTTTATTACAGAATAAAGAGGCCAAGAAACATTTTCCTATTTGCTTTTATAACGATCCTCGACCTGAAAATACATTCGAATTCATTGGAGGACTCCAGTCATCTAACTATGCATCAAATATTCTAAAAGTGACCTACAACGAGGCTGTCGATAAATTCAATAAGAATCAACAACTTTTATCTGGCAAAATTTTTAATTGTTCGTATAAAACAAGAGATTACTTTGATGAACGTTTGAGAAATTTAAATAATCAATTTGATATTTGTGTTCAATATCAAAAGTTATCCAAAGGACAAAAGTTCCGTTTATTTTCCAAAGCCAAAAGCTTTTTTTTTTACCTCTCGGGATTTTTCTTTTGGCAATTTTATCTTGGCATTTTTATAATGAAGCTTATGTATCACAATCAAAAATACTAATCTAAATAAATTTATTTTTACTTGAACGTAATTTCAAATATTTAATTTCTATGTTTGAATAATGTTACTTCTTGTTTGTCATGTTTACTTTATTAGTGTTTCAATTTTCATTTCAAAATAAAATATATTTTTTTCTTTCTATATGTAGATATTAATTATTTCATATATTTTTATTTCTATTATCAAACATTAATTGAAATAAATATTAAAAATTGTACATACTAATTCTCCGATGAAAATATTTCTTTGAACTTCTCCGTCTAAAAAATTGAACCGCCTTTTCTCCGAAAAAACATCGGATAAATTTTCATTTTTTGTTGCATGAAAAAGTCGGAGAAAAATCGGTGAAATAATTTCACTCGGATAATATAAATAAAATATAAATAAAATATATAAATATATAAAGCAGCCACCTTTAATTAATTATTATAAAAAAAAAGGTCTATGTAACATAATATATTATTTCACGAAAAGATTCATTAATATTTCAATTACATACGGTATACATAAATTTAAAGAAGTTCTTATATGTAAATTCAAAAGGTAGCTAAGAATGTACTTTAAATGGTATTATTATAAAATTTTAAATAGTATTACTATTTATATATTTATTTATCATAATAAAAAAATAATGGCAGTTAATGCTTTAAATACGTTTTTGGCAGTTGAAGATATCTTTTATTTGTAGATATCTCCTATATCCCTTTTTCCATTTTAGAATCTGCTGTACAATAATAATTATATAGGCAGACCAGTAATTTATTTTAATTAATTAAAATACAAGGAAAAATCTGTTTAGCTAAGAAAAAGTTGTATAATTTCCTTAGCTACAGTTTTTCTCTTGTAGTTTAATTAATTAAAGCAGATTACAGGTCTGCCTGTAATAAATCAAATTGAAATAAATAAAAAAAAATTAAAAATTATATTATAAAGCTTTTGTATCTCACTGGAAAATATTAATTCAATTACATTTATTTATAAACGAATAATTGTTTATTTATTTTTTAATTTTATTTTGGTTCTTTTGTACACTCCTATCAAAAATAAATTATCAAAATGAATTTATGTTTTATAATTGTATAAATATATTATTGTTTTAAAAATCAATTTTTTTGAAATTTTATTAATTTATTATTATTAGTAAAAAGTCGCTGACAAATTTTAAATTTTAATAATTTGATAATGAAAATAATTGTTTGTTGATAATAAAATTATAATTATTTTTATTTTTTATTCAGCTTATAATTGGAGATACAAATTTTTTTTTAATTATAAATATTTTTATTTATTGTTATTGGAAATTACATGTTTTATGAGAAAAAAAAATTATATTAAATTCAAATAATATACTTGACAGCATTGGGCCTAATTTAGTAATCAATATTTTTTATATTTTAAAAATTTATTTAACAAAGAAAAAAATGAAAATAAAAATAGAAATAGTTAGAAATAGTTATTGTGATTTTGATCGAATGAATCTTTATATTTTATTAGGTTTGTTATCACGTTGACAATGCGTGATAGATTTTTTTTTTTATTTTCGAAAAACAAGATTAGACTTTGGTAAATCATTTATAAGCTATTAAAACTGTCTCGATTTTTTTATGTAACTGTTCAGAGACGTCGTTCTTTTCGATGAAAATTTTAGTTATATTGGAAACATCAACAAGGTAACAATGACTTTTATCAAATTAAAAATACTTGTGGCTTTTATGCTGATCCATTTGATTGATCAGGTAAGTTCAATTTTTTATGTTTATCATCATGTTTATTTCAAAATTATAAATTGAATATTATTTCGTTTCTATTTTTATATGATAATATCATCGTTAGATTTGTTGCGAAACAAATACGTTAGAAGGCAAGTATGAAACTGGAAAAGAAATTTTATTGTCAATCACAATCCATCATGATAACATCACTGGTCTTTTCACAAAAATTGATGGAGAATATAATCATTTATCGGATCTATTTAAAGATCAAAATGATAAGAGGATTGACGATTTTATTGAGCTATCGAAAAATCAAACTGTCATGGAGGTTAATTATTTAGCACAAATTCTCAACAAATTAAGTCTAGACGAACAATTAAAATATGAAGATTTTATCCAAAAAAATATTCTAGTAAGAATTATTTTTTTTTTCTCAAATTTTATTTATTTATTTTTCTCCATTTATTTATTATTCAAATTATAGATCTTGGAAGAAGTTATGCCATTATTTGATAGTTGTTTAGAAAATTATAAATCTTTAAAAAATACATTAAGATGTATCGATCAACATCGAAACTCTAAAAATAAAACACAAAATGAGTTTTATGAAAATGTTATTGATTTATTGGATACATATAGTTATGTACTCATTTCAAAAATAAAAAATATTGAAAACAAATTTATGACTACTACCAATGAAGTTATATCAATTGCAAAAAATAATAATGATGAACTAATCAGACGAAAATCAAGAATAAATTTACCCCCAACAGCACCAACAAAAAAAGTGAGACAAAAATAAATACATAATATAAAAATACTTGATAATAAAATGATAAAAAATTTTTAATAAATACATTTAATAATAATAATAATAAATATTTCATTTTTACACAACAGGATAATTCAACTGTGGAGCCTTCGATTTCTGAAACACACATTGATAATACATTAAAAAATTTATATATTAGTCAAAAGAATATGTTGAATATAGCCAATTGGTCAAATTGGCTGGTTATACAATCAATGAATTCGAATATTACGTTAAATCATATCTCACGAGTAAATAATATTACTGACATTGATAAGAAAAATGTTCAATCTTGTTTTAATCACTCAAAAGTTGAACTGAATAACGCAAAAAATACCGCTGTCGTCGACAGTGACGAATGTGTTGAAATTGAAAAGTTGAATCTGGAAATTTTAGTAACTTCAGAGGTATTTTTTCATATTATTTTTTAGGATTTATAATTTAATTATTTCATTCAATATTTTTAACATTTTTGTGTGATTATATCTATTAAATTTAGAAATATTTATTTCGTTTCATTACAGAATAAAGAGGCCAAGAAACATTTTCCTTCTTGTTTTTATAACGATCCTCGACCTGAAGAGATATTCGGATGCATGGGATCGCATCAGTCTGCTAAAAATGCACTAAATATTTTAAAAACGACCTACAACAAGGCTGTCAATAAATTCAATAATAATCAACAATTTTTATTTGATAAAATTTCTAGTTGTTCGTATAAATCGAGAGTTTACTTTAATGCAAGTTTGATAAATTTAAATAATCAATTTAATGATTGTATTAAAAATCAAAAGCTATATTAATTTAGTAATTCAATTTTTCACATAGCCAAAATTTCTAAAAGTTTTTTTTATTTCCTTTCAGGATTTTTTCTTTTTGAAATTTTTATTTTTATCCGTCAAAAATATTTATCCTAATAATTTTTTTTTTATATGTATACAAATTTTTTGAATATTAAATTTTAATATTTTAATAATTATAATAAATGTTTGTTGCCAATTTTATTTTTATTATCAATTTTAATTTGTCTATATTATTTGTTTTGTTTTTATAATTGGATAAAAATTATTTATAATACATGTATATTATGAGAAAAAAAAAATTAAATTAAATTTAAATAATACACTGAACAACGTTGAGCTAACTCTTGTGATTAATATTTTTTATATTTTAAAAATATATTTAACAAAGAAAAAGAGAGAGAGATAAAAATCTAAACTCTTAAAAGATAGTGATAATGCTATTTTGATAAAAAGATATTTTATATTTTATTAATTATTCTGCTATCACGTTGACAATGCGTGACAAATTTTTTTTTTTATTTTCGAAAAAAAGGTTAGACTTTGGAAGATCATTCAAAAGCTATTAGAGGTGTCCCAATTTTATTATGTAACTGTTGAGAGATGTCGTTCTTTTTGATGAAAAATTTTAGTTATATTGGAAACAACGACGAGGTAACAATGAATTATATAAAATTAAAAATATTTGTCGTTTTTTCGCTGATCCATTTGATTGATCAGGTGAGTTAAATTTTTTCTAATTAAATTATAAATCATAATTGGAAAGTTATTGTCAATGTTTATTTTAAAATTATAAATTTTATATTATTTTATTTTTATTTTTATACAACAATATTGCCCTTAGATTTATTGCGAAACAAATACGTTAGAAGACAAGTATGAAACTGGAAGAGAAATTATATTCTCAATCTCAATCCATCATGATAATATCACAAGTTTTTTCGCACAAATTGATGGAGAATATAATCATTTATCGGATCTATTCAGAGATCAAAATGTCAACAGAATTGACGATTTTATTGAGCTATCAAAAAAACATACTGTCATGGAAGTTAATAATTTAGCACAAGATCTCAACAAATTGAGTTTGGAGGAACAATCAAAATATGACCTTGTATTCCGCACAAATATTGAAGTAATAAATTTTTTCTTTAGAATTTTATTAATTTATTTTTTGAATTAATTCATTTTTCTATTTAAATTATAGACATTTAAAAAAAATATACCATTATTTAATGATTGTTTAAAAAATTATAATTCATTAAAAAAATCATTGAGATGTATTGATCAACATCAAAACTCCAAAAATCAAACAGAACATGTCTTTTATGAAAGTATTAAAAATTTATTGGATATATATAATTCTGTACTCATTCCCAAAATAAAAGATATTGAAAAAAAATTTATAACTGCTACAAATAAAATTATATCTGATGCAAAAAATAATAATAATGAATTAATCAAGAGAAAATCAAATATAATTATGCTATCAACATCACCAACAAATAAAGTAAGTTAAAAAAAAAAAAATAATATATAAAAAAAAAATTCGACAATAAATTATTTAAATAACAATAATAATTATTATTTTATAACAAAACAGGATGATTCAAATATGAAGCAGTCAATTTTCGGAGAAGTCGTTAATAATACATTAAAAAATATTTTTATTGATCAAAAAAATATATTAAATACAGCTCATCTAGAAAATTTTGTTTTTATTCAATCAATGAGTTTAAATGTAACATTAAATCGCATCTCGAGAGTAAATAATATTTGTGATCATGATAAAAAAAATTTTCAATGTTGCTTTGATTATTCAGAAATTCAATTGGATAAGGCAAAAATCATTGCTGTCAATGACAGTAATGAATGTGTTCAAGTTGGAATGTCAGATCTAAAAGATCTAGTTTCTTTACAGGTAAAAATTATTTACATAATTAATTAACAATAATTATTTAATTTATTTTTCTATATAATGACAACAATTTATAATTAAATTATTTCAATTTCAAAAATTGTTTGAGTGTTATTAATTGTAAATGAATTATTATTATTATATTAATTCAATTTGAATAATTTAAGATTTGATTTAATTCGTTAAATAATTTATTTTTTATCTTTGATTAATTTTAATAATATTAATAAGTTAAAAATTTGATGGAAAAAAAAGTATTAAATTATTTTTTTTTACAGATTAAAGAGGCGGGGAAATATATTTCTTCTTGCTTTCGTAACAATTCACAACCTGAAGATATATTCGAATGCATGGGAAGGCGTCAGTCCTCTAGATATGCACCAAGGATTTTAAAATTGACATACGAAGAGGCTGTGAATAAATTCAACAAGAATCAACGAGTTTTATCTGATAAAATTTTTAATTGTTTGTATAAATGGAGACATTATTTTGATCAACGTTTGAAAAATTTAAATAATCGATTTGATAATTGTATTCAAATACAAAGGCCATACGAAAAATGTATTGAACCAACGATTATGTATAATTATTCTGAATAATTTAATAATTTCTTGACTGGATTTTCGAATAAGCCAGCTTGTTGTGAATATTTTTTATTCATAAACCATTATAATGAGTCAATTTAATTGTTAAAATATATAAGAAGGACAAAAGTGTGAATTTGTTATTTCCAAAGCCACAATTTCTAAAAGTTTTTTTTTTTCCATTCAGGATTTTTTCTTTATCAAATTTTTTTTTCGTAGGCTTATTTGTTGTGAAACTTTTGTACCTTTATCGAAAATATTAATCTAAATAAATTTATTTTTAGTTGGATAAATTTTTTAAATATTCATTTTTAATTTTTAATAACAATCCTATTTTTTGAGCATGTTTATTTTATTAGGGTTCTAATTTTTATTTTAAAATAAAATATTTTTTTTTTTCTATATCTAAATATTAATTATCTTATATATTTTTATTTTCTATTCTTATCGAATATTAATTGAAATAGATAACATTTTAATTAAATATTAAATATTTTACTATTCTCCGATGGAAATATGTCTTTGAATTTCTCCGTTTAGAAAATTTCGCCGCGTTTTTTCCGAGAAAAAAATCAGTTAAATTTTGATTGTTTGTTGCATAAAAAAGTCGGAGAAAAGTCGGAGAATTGATTTCACTCGAATAATAAATATAAATAAATATAAATTGAATATAAATAAATATAAATACAAATTAAATAATAATCATTTCGAAATAAAATTCAGAATCTAAATATATTTATTAAAAAAAAAACTTTTTCAAGCGAATTTTTTTGGTTTTATAAATTTTAAAATTTGAAATGGTATTATTATTTTTATTTATTTTTTCAAATTGCCAAGAATTCATTTATTATTGGAAAAAAATTTCTCTCAAATTTATCTGATTACGTAGGGACTCATCATTTTTTTTTTGAGTAACTCACCAGAGTGATTTGCTGTTGTCGATTTTATTATTATGCTCATTATAAAAATAAAGACAGATAGACCGGTAACTTATTTTAATTAATTTAATTACAAGGATAAATCTGTAGCTTAAAAAAGGTTGTATCTTTAACTACAGCTTTTCTCTTGTAATTTGATTCATTAAAGCAGATTACAGGTCTGTCTGTAATAAATAAAAAACATCGAAAAAAGTAAAAGCAAAAAAATATATTAAAAAAAAACTGTCATTCAGGCTGTGAATAAATTCAACGAGAATCAAGAATCTTTAACTTCTAGAATTTTTTTGATTGTTCGTATAAATCAACGATTAAAACATTTGAATAATCAATTTGATAATTGTGTTCATAATCAAAAGTCATCTGACAAATGCATTGAAGCAGCGAGTGATAATTTCATACCAATAATTTTACCACCAAATACACAAATTATCAAACTAGATTTTTTTACTGTTAAGCCATAATTAATGAATAAAATTATTAACAATGTTGTATGACAAAATTGTTTTTATTTTTTCAAAGCCAAAAGTTTTTTTTTTTTTCTTGGTATTTTTTCTTTTGGAATTTTCATCTTGACATTTTCCTTATGAAACTTTTGTTTATCTAAATAAATTTATTTTTATTTGTATTAATTATTCAAATATTTAATTTTTATATTTTAATAATTATAATGAATGTTTATTGGGAATATTTTTTATGGTATGTAAATATTTATTGTTTGAATTTAAATGAAATATCTTTTTGGTTGTAAATATTATTATTTGTTTGTATGTAAAATTGTATGTTTGAATTGTAATTTATAATTTTTTGTTTCTAATAATTACAAGCACAAAAAAAAATATAATATAGAAAAAATATTTGATTAATTATTCTGGTATCACGTTGACAATGCGTGACAGTTTTATTTTTTTTATTTCTGAAAAACAAGATTGGTCTGTGAAAGATCATTTAAAAGCTATTAGAGGTGTCTTAATTTTATTCTGTAACTGTTGAAAGACGTTGAGAGACTTTTTGATAAACAATTTTAGGTCTGCCTGTAATAAATTAAATTTAAAAACCCCCAAAAAAAGTAAAAACAAAAAAATATATGAACTAAGAAACAATGTCATTATTTGATAATTGCTTAAAAAGTTATAAATCATTGAAAAAATCGTTGAGATGTTTTAATTAATATGAAAAGTCCAAAAATAAAACAGAACATGTCTTTTATGGAAGTATTAAAGATTTATTGGAGACATATAAACTCGACAATAAATTATTTGAATAACAATAATAATTATTATTTTTCAACAAAACACGATGATTCAAATACGAATAGCATTCAATTTCCTTTTTGGTTGTAAATATTATAATTTTTTTGCATGTAAAATTGTATGTTTAAATTGTAATTTATATTTTTCTATTTTTGATAATTACGAGCAAAAAAAAAAATAAAAAATACCAAGTCATTAAAAATAGTCATTAAGATTCTAATAAAAAAAAATTTTATATTTAATAAATTATTCTGCTATCACGTTGACAATGCGTGACAGATTCTTTTTTTATATTTCTAAAATTAAGATCAGACTTTGGAAGATCATTTAAATCCTATTAGCACTATTCTATATTTATTATAAACTTTTTGACAAAAAGCGTAGTTTTTAATAAATAATTTCTAGTTATATTGGGAACAACGACAAGGCAACAATGAATTATATAAAATTAAAAATACTTGTGGTCTTTATGCTGATCTATTCGATTGATCAGGTGAGTTTAATTTTTTATATTTATCATCATCTTTATTTTAAAATTATAAATTTAATATTATTTCGTTTTTATTTTTATATATGTAATAATATCGTCGTTAGATTTGTTGCGAAACAAATACGTTAGAAGGCAAGTATGAAACTGGAAAAAAAATTTTATTGTCAATCACAATCCATCATGATAACATCACTGGTCTTTTCACAAAAATTGATGGAGAATATAATCATTTATCGGATCTATTTAAAGATCAAAATGATAAGAGTACACTCGATTTTATTGAGCTATCAAAAAATCAAACTGTCATGGAAGTAAATTATTTAGCACAAATTCTCAATAAATTTAGTCTAGACGAACAATTACAATACGAAGATTTTATCCAAAAAAATATTTCAGTAAGAATTATTTTTTTTTTCTCAAATTTTATTTATTTATTTTTATCCATTTATTTATTATTCAAATTATAGATCTTGGACGAAGTTATGCCATTATTTAATAGTTGTTTAGAAAATTATAATTCTTTGAAAAATACGTTGAGATGTATCGATCAACATCGAAACTCTAAAAATAAAACACAAAATAAGTGTTATGAAAATGTTATTGATTCATTGGATTCATATAATTCTGTACTCATTTCAAAAATAAAAAATATTGAAAAAAAATTTATGGCTACTACCAATGAAGTTATATCACTTGCAAAAAATAATAATGATGAATTAATCAGACGAAAATCAAGAATAAGTTTACCACCAACAGCACAAACAAAAAAAGTGAGACAAAAATAAATATATAATATAAAAATACTTGATAATAAAATGATAAAAAATTTTTAATAAATACATTTAATAATAATAATAATATATATTTCATTTTTACACAACAGGATAATTCAACTGTGAAGCCTTCGATCTCTGAAACACACATTAATAATACATTAAAAAATTTATATATTAGTCAAATGAATATGTTAAATATAGCCAATTTGTCAAACTGGCTGGTTATACAATCAATGAATTCGAATATAACGTTAAATCATATCTCACGAGTAAATAATATTACTGGCATTGATAGAAAAAATGCTCAATCTTGTTTTAATCACACAAAAGTTGAACTGAATAACGTAAAAAATATTGCTGTCATCGGCAGCGACGAATGTGTTGAAATTGAAAAGTTGTGTCTGGAAATTCTAGTAACTTTAGCGGTAAAAATTATTTATGATAATTTTATTAATTTTTTTTATATAATAACAACAATTTATAATTCATTTATACATCAATTAAATATTTTGAACATTTTTTGTGTGATATCATTTGTCTATTTAATTTAGAAGATCTAAATTTTACATTTTGTCTAGTTTTAATTCGTTCATTTAGTTTTAATGAGTCTTGAATATATTTTTTTTTCATTACAGATAGAAGAGGCCAAGAAATATTTTCCTTCTTGTTTTTATAACGATCCTCGACCTGAAGAGATATTCGGATGCATGGGATCGCATCAGTCTACTAAAAATGCACTAAATGTTTTAAAAACGACCTACAACAAGGTTGTCAATAAATTCAATGATATTCAAAAATTTTTATCTGATAAAATTGACAGTTGTTCGTATAAATCAAGATTTTATCAAGCACGTTTGATAAATTTGGATAATCAATTTGATGATTGTATTAAAAAGCAAAAGCTATGATTTAAGTAATTCAATTTTTTACATAGCCAAAATTTCCAAAAGTTTTTTTTATTTCCTTTCCGGATTTTTTCTTCTGGAAATTTTTATCCGTTAAAAGTTTTATCTTAATCAAAAATATGTATCGTAATAAATATTCTTCTATATGTAGACGAATTTTTTAAATAATAAATTTTAATATTTTAATAATTATAATAATTGTTTATTGATTATATTATTTTTTCTTATTTAATGTATGTGCAATTTTTTTTTTATTCCAGTTGAGTTGAAAATAAAATACTTTTTTGATTGTAAATATTATTATTCATTTTTATTTTAAATTGTATGTTAATTAGGAGAAAAAATTTATATTTAATCCAAATAATATACTTGACAACATTGAACTAAATTTTGTAATCAATATTTTTTATATTTTAAAAATTTATTTAACAAAGAAAAAAATAAAAATAGAAACTCATTAAATATAGTTATTGTGATTTGGTTGAATAAAATATATATTTTTTATTAATTATTTTACTATCACGTTGACAATGCATGATAGATTTTTTTTTTATTTCTGAAAAACAAGTTTGGACTTTTGAAGATCATTCGAAAGCTATTAGCACTCAATATTTTTATATTTTAAAAATATATTTGACAAAGAAAAATAAAAAGACAAAAAATATAAACTCATTGAATATAATGATAATTCTATTTGCTGATGATTTTTTTATTATTATTAATTTTAATTTGTCTATATTATTTTTTTTTGTATAAATTTTGTTTTTATATTTGAATAAAAATTATTCATATTGTATTTTGATATGAGAAAAAACAAAATTTAATTAAATTCAAACGACATTAAGCTTAATTTTGTAATCAATATTTTTTATATTTCAAACATATATTTAACAAAAAAAAAGAGAGAGAGAGAGATAAAAATATGAACTCATTAAATATAGTGATAATTATATTTTGTTAAATAGAATTTTTATATTTTATTAATTATTCTGCTATCACGTTGACAATGCGTGACAGGTTTTTTTTTATTTCCGAAAAACAAGATTGGACTTTGAAAGATCATTTAAAAGCTATTAGAGATGTCCTAATTTTATTATAAAACTGTGAGAGACGTCATTCTTTTTGATGAAAAATTTTAGTTATATTGTGAACATCGACAAGGTAACAATGAATTATATAAAATTAAAAATACTTGTGGGTTTTATGCTGATTTATTTGATTGATCAGGTGAGTTTAATTTTTTTTATTTAAATCATAAACCATGATTGGACAATAATTGTCGTCAATATGTTTATTTTGAAATTATAATTTTTATAATATTTTATTTCAATTTTTATACAACAATATTGCCTTTAGATTTGTTGCGAAACATATACGTTAGAAGACAAGTATGAAACTGGCAGAGAAATTTTATTGTCAATCACAATCTATCATGAAAATATCACCAGTATTTTTGCAAAAATCAATAAAGAATATGATGATTTATCGAATAAATTTAATGATTTAAATAATAAAAGTCTTAACGATTTCATTGATCTGTCAAAAAAACAAATTGTCATGGAAGTAAATAATTTAGCACAAACTCTCAATAAATATAGTATAGATGAACAATCGAAATATGAAAATTTAGTCCGAAAAAATACCAACGTAAGAATAAATTAATTTTCTCCTAATTTTATTTATTTACTTTTTTATCCTTTGATTTTTCAAATTTATAGACATACAAAGCAATAATACCATCATTTAACAGTTGTTTAAAAAATTATAATTCATTGAAAAAATCTTTGAGATGTATTGATCAGCATCAAAACACAAAAGTTGCAACAGGAAATACGTTTTACCAAAATTTCAAAAATTTATTAGATGCTTATAATTCTGTACTAATTTCAAATATAAAAGATATTGAAAAAAAATTTATAACTTCGACCAATGAAATTATTTTCATTGCAAAAAAAAATAATGAAGAATTAATAAAGAAAAAATCAAGCATAACTACACCATCACCAGCACAGTCAAAAAAAGTAAGACAAAAATAAATAAGCAATATAAAAAGTCTTGATAATAAAATATCAAAAAAAAATTTTAGTAATAAATATATCAAATAATAATAATAAATATTTTTTTTTTACAAAACAGGATAATTTAAATATGAACCATTTATTTTCTAAAACAAGCGTTAATAATACATTGAAAAATTTATATAATGATCAGAAAAATATGTTAAAAACAGCCAATTTAGTAAACTGGATAGCTATTCAATCAATGAGTTTGAATATGACATTAAACCATATCCAAAAGATGAATCGTGTTGATCATCATGAGGAAAAAAATCCCAAATGTTGTTTCGATTATTCACAATTTCAATTGGATAAGGCAAAAAATATTGCTGTCAACGATATTAACAATTGTGTTGAAATTGGAAGGTTGGATCTACAAGATTTCGTATCTTTACAGGTAAAAATTATTCAACAGCGATAAATATATAAATTAATTATTTCAATTTTACATTGTGTGAATATGAGTAAAGATATAATTTATCGTCTGGTTTTTACAAACAATGAAATAATTTTTCTGTAATTAATATTTGTAATTTATTTTTTTTTTTTTTCCTTTAAATATTTGAATATCATTTTATAGATAATTAATAATTTTAATAATAAAAAATCAATTTAGTGTTTTAGTTTCGAATTATTTTATATTACAGATTAAAGAGGCAGAGAAAAATTTTACTCCTTGTTTTTATAAAGATGCTCGACCTGAAGATATTTTCGTGTGTATGGGATGGTATCAGTCTACTAGAAATGCACCAAGTATTTTAAAAACGGCCTACAAAGAGGCTGTGAATAAATTCACCAAGAATCAACAATTTTTATCTGGTAATATTTTTAATTGTTCATATAAATGGATAAATTATTTTGATGAACGTATAAAACATTTGACCAGGCAATTTGATATTTGTATTCAAAATCAAAGGCCACATGAAAAATGTATTGAAACAACTCATAATTAATTTACTGGATTATCATATAAGCCAGCTTGTTGTGCGTATTTTTTATTCATAGAGCATAATTAATAAGGCAATTCAATTGTTAAATAATAATAAAAGGATCAAAGTTTTCAATTATTTTTTTCCACAGCCACAATTTCTTAAAGTTTTTTTTTTCCATTCAGGATGTTTTCCTTATGAAATTTGTTTTTATCGGCATTTTTGTTATGAAACTTTTGTACCTTATTAAATATTTTAATAATTCTGCGATGGGAATATTTTTTTGAATTTCTCCGTCTAGAAAATTTTGCCCCCTTTTCTCCGAGAAAAAATCAGACAAATTTTGATTGTTTGTCGCATAAAAAAGTCGGAGGAAAGTCGGAGAAATAATTTCACTTGGATAATAAAAATATTATTATATAAATTAAATATAAATAAATATTAATATAAATAAAATAATAATCATTTCAAAATCAAATTCAAAATCTAAGATTATTTATCAAAACAAAAATTTTTTAAAACGAAATTTTATTTTTTTTTAAATTTTAAAATTTTAAATGGTATTGTTGCTTCATTTATATTTTCAATAAATTTATTTATTATGATTCATTATAATGAATTAATTAAAAAGTGCAAGTCTTATTTATTAATATCAATTAATGAATTAAGGGAATAGTATATTTTTACGCAATTTATGATTTTTCACTCACATAATTGTATCGCTGGTAACAGTATGATGTTTATTTGTTGATCATCGTGTACATCGTTGATTCTCGTTATGTAAATAGTGAACGTTTACAATGATGATTAAACAGGCAGACTGGTAATTTATTTTAATTAATTAAATTACAAGGAAAAATCTTTAGCTAAGAAAAAGTTGTATTATTTACTTAGCTACATCTTTTCTCTTGTAATTTAATTCATCAAAGCAAATTACAAGTCTGCCTGTAATAAATTAAATTTAAAAACACCAAAAAAAGTAAAAACAAAAAAATACATGAACTAAGAAACAATGTCATTAGTTAATAATTATTTAAAAAGTTATAAATAAATCATTGAAAATATCATTTAGATGTTTTGATCAACATGAAAACTCCATAAATAAAACAGAAAATGAGTGTAATGAAAATATTAAAAATTTATTGGATACACATAACTTCGTACTCATTCCCCGAATAAAAAAAGTTTAATGTTGTTTTTATTATTCAAAACTTCAATTGGCCAAATTAAAAAGTCTTGCTGTAAATTAAAGTGATAAATGTATTGAAAATGAATTGTTTCATTTAAATAATTTGGTACTTTTAAATTTAAAGGTAAAAAATTATCGAGATTATTTATTTTTTAATTAAATTTAAATCAAATATTTTTATAGGACAACAAGACGATAAAAATTTTCAATGATTGCTTTGAAAATAATATTTTAGTAAGTAATAATTTTACCAGAACGTATAGTTGAATGCATGGGCTGGATTAACCCTTCGAATTCATCATCATTATAAAAAATTATTTACAACGAAAATTTGGCTAAATTAAATACAAATAACAGATTTTCATTTGCTAGAATTTATCAGTGTTTTATGACTCGAAAGAGACTATTTTGATCAGCAATTAAGATATTTGAATAATCAATTTAATACTTGTATTGAAGATGAAGGATTTTTTAGAGGGTGTGTTGATCCAGATGACCCATATAATTTTAAACCAACTAGTCTTTCAGTTAATCGTGAAACGAGCCAGTCTGTTTCTCATATTGTTTATTCATAATTTTTTAATTCAGACCCAGTTAAATATTAATAATCGAAATATGTTTTAGCAAATCCAATAAAAATTTAAAAATAATGTAACATTTTTTTTTAATAATAAAAAATAAAATGAATAAAATAAAATAACAATAATATTTTTGATTGTAATATTTTTTTTTGTATGGTTTTAGTATATATGATTGTTTTTTTATTTAAAATAAAAGAATCGAAAAAAAAAATAAACGATTTAGTTATCATGAATTGCCAACGTGCTATTGAGAATTAATGAACTTGATCAATCTATTATTATTTTTACGAATTTTTATAGCACGTTGACAGTGCGTAGTGGGTTTTTTTTTTTATTCATAAAATAATGTTAGACTTTGAAAGATCGTTTAAAAGCTATCAGCACTGCTCCATTTATTGTAAAAAATATTGTAGTTTTTGATAAACAATTTTAGTTATATTGGGAACAACAACAAGGCAACAATGAATTATATAAAATTAAAAATATTTGTGGGTCTTTTGCTGATCCATTTGATTGATCAGGTGAGTTTAATTTTTTTATTTAAATTATAAATTATGAATGCAGAATTATTGTCATCAATAAGTTTATTTTAAAATTATAAATTTAATATTATTTTATTTTTATTTTTATACAACAATATTGCCGTTAGATTTGTTGCGAAACAAATACGTTAGAAGACAAGTATGAAACTGGAAGAGAAATTATATTGTCAATCTCAATCCATCATGATAATATCACCAGTATTTTTGCAAAAATTGATAAAGAATATGATGATTTATCAAATATATTTAATAATCTAAATAATAAAAATATCAACCACTTTATTGAGCTGTCAAAAAAACAAATTGTCATGAATGTAAATAATTTATCACAAATTCTCAATAAATTTAGTATTGATGAACAGTCGAAATATGAAGATTTTATCAGAACAAATACCGACGTAAGAATCAATTAATTATCTTCTAATTTTATTCATTTATTTATTCTTTGACTTTTTTAAATTATAGACATTCAAAGCAGAAATGCCATTATTCAATAATTGTTTAAAAAATTATAATTCATTAAAAAAATCATTGAGATGTATTGATCAACATCAAAACTCTAAAAATAAAACTGAACATGACTTTTATGAAAATATTAAAAATTTATTGGATACATATAATTCTGTACTCATTCCCAAAATAAAAGATGTTGAAAGAAATTTCATAACTGCGATCAATGTAATTATATCAATTGCGAAAAATGATAATGAAGAATTAATCAAGAGAAAATCAAGCATAAATATACCATCAATTGCACCAACAAATAAAGTAAGACAAAAATGAATAAACAATATAAAAAGACTTGATAATAAAATAATAAAATAATTTTAAAAAATATATCAAATGATAATAATTAATTTTTTTTTTCCACAAAACAGAATAATTCAAATGTAAAGCATTCAATTTCGGAAACACATGTTAATGATACATTAAAAAATTTATATACTAATCAAAAAAATATGTTAAACACAGCCAATTTATTAAACTTGATCACTATTCAATCGATCGCTTTTAACTTAACATTAGATCACTTTTCGAAAGTATATAATAATAATGATCATGATAGAAAAAATATCAAATGTTGTTTTGATTATTCACAAGTTCAATTGAATAAAGCAAAAATCATTGCTGTCAACGAAAGTAATGAATGTATCCAAGTTGGAAGGAATGATCTAGAAATTCTAGTATCTTCACAGGTAAAATTTATTCAAATTGATTATAACTGTTTACATGTGTTCCTATATAATACAAATAATATATAATTCTATTATTTCAATTGTGTAAATATGAGTGTAGAAATAATTCATCTATACTGGTTTTTATAAACAATGAAATAATTTTTATGCTATAAATATTTTTGATTTAATATATATTATTTAAATATTTGAATGTCATTCTATAGATAACTACTTGTTTTAATAATAAAAAAAAAAGTCTGGATTTTTAGTTTTGTAATTGTTTCATATTGCAGATCAAAGAGGCAGAGAAATATTTTACTCATTGCTCTTATAATGATGCTCGACCTGAAGATATGTTAGTGTGCATGGGATGGCTTCAGTCTTCTAATTATGCACCAAATATTTTAAAAGTGACCTACAAAGAGGCTGTGAATAAATTCAACAAGAATCAACAATTTTTATCTAGTACAATTTTTAATTGTTCGTATAGATTGAGATATTATTTTGATCAACATTTGTATAATTTAATTAATCAATTTGATAATTGTATTCTTAATCAAAGGCTATATAAAAAATGTATTGAACCAACAACTCATAATTCTAAATAATTCTATGAATTCTTTATTGGATTCCCGAAAAAGCCGGATTTATGAGCATACTTTATTCATAAATCATAATACATTCGATAATTTAATTGTTAAAAAATATAAAGAAGAACAAAAATTTTTTAATTATTCTTTTTCTATAAAGAGACAATTATTTCTAAAAGTTCTTTTTTTCCATTCAGGATTTTTTGTTTATGAAAATTTTTTTTTACAAGCGTTTTTTGTATGAAATTTTTATGTTGAACTTGATTATGTTACTGTCAAGTCATAATTAATTAATTCAATTGTTAATAATATTGTAGGAAAAAATTGTTTTTATTTTTCTTAAGCCAAAAGTTTTTTTTTTTTCATTTCTGGATTTTTTCTTTTAGAATTTACATCTTGGCATTTTTATTATAAAGCTTTTGTAACTCAATCAAAAATATTGATCTAAATAAATTTACTTTTATTTATATGAATTTTTTAATTTTTAATTTTCAACAATAATTCTATTTTTTGAGCACGTTTATTTAATTAGTGTTTTAATTTTTATTTCAAAATAGAATATATATTTTTTTTTCTATATTTAAATATTAATTATTTCATATATTTTTATTTTCTATCATTATCAAATAATAATTAAAATAAATATTGAATATATTTTACTAATTCTCCGATGAAAATATGTCTTTGAATTTCTCCGTCTATAGAGAATTTCGCCGCTTTTTCTCCGAGAAAAAAATCAGATAAATTTTGATTGTTTGTTGCATAAAAAAGTCGAAGAAAAGTCGGAGAATTAATTTCACTCGGATAATAAATATTATTATATAAATTAAATATAAATAAAATGATAATCATTTTCAAATAAAATTCAAAATCTACATTTATTCACCAAAATAAAAACTTTTTAAGCGAATTTTTTTATTTTTATGAATTTAAAAAATTTTAAATAATATGATGGCATGATTTCTTTCGCTTGGAGTCGTTTGTTGTTGAAAAGTAATGAATTCTCTACATTTTTTTCATCTAATTGTTTTTTAACAAATTGATGGGTATATCCCTTATTTATCAAAAAAACGTTTGTTTTGTTACTAATTTAATCATGATTTGACAGACAGACCGGTACTTTATTTTAATTGATTAAATTACAAGGAAAAATCTGTAGCTAGGAATAAGTTGTATTATTTCCTTAGCTACAGTTTTTCTCTTGTAATTTAATTCATCAAAGCAGATTACAGGTCTGCCTGCAATTAATTAAATTTGAAAACACCAAAAAAAGTGAAAACAAAAAAATATATAAACTAAAAAAAAAATGTCATTATGTAATAATTGTTTAAACGGTTATAAATTAATGAAAAAATCGTTTAGATGTTTTGATCAACGAGAAAACTCCATACATAAAACAGAAAATGAATGTTATGAAAATATTAAAAATTTATTGGATACACAAAACTCTGTACTCATTCCCCAAATGAAAAAAGTTTAATGTTGTTTCGATTATTCAAAACTTTAATTCACTAAATTAAAGAGTCTTGCTGTAAATGAAAGTGATAAATGTATTGAAAATGAATTGTTTTATTTAAATAATTTGATACTTTTAAATGTAAAGGTAAAAATTTATCAAGATTATTCATTTTTAATTGAAATTTAAATCAAATAATTTTTACAGGACAACGAGAATAGAAAGATTTTCAATAATTGCTTTGAAAATAATATTTTACGAGAAAATATAGTCGAATGCATGGGCTGAATTAACCCTTTAAATTCATCCCCATATTGTTAAAAATTATTTACAACGAAAATGTGGCTAAATTCAACAAGAATAAAGAATTTTTATTTTCTAGAACTCTTGATTATTCGTTTAAATTGAGAGATTACTTTAATCAACGTTTGAAACATTTAAATAATCAATTTAATATAATTCTGTTCAACTTCAAAAGTCATCTGACAAATGCATTGAACCAACAAGTGATAATTTTATGCCAATAACTTTACCACCAAATACACAAAGTATCGAACTTGATTTTGTTACTCTTAAGCCATGATTAATTAGTTCAATAATTGTTAACAATATAGTAGGCCAAAAGTCTTTTCTATTTTTTCCAAGCCAAAAGTTTTTTTTTTTCTCTCGGGGTTTTTTCATTTGGAATTTTCATCTTGACATTTTCTTTATGAAGCATTTGTTTATCTTTTATTTATTCGAAATATCATTTGTAGCGAAATACCATCTGTAGCTTAAAAAAGGTTGTATCTTTAACTACAGCTTTTCTCTTGTAATTTGATTCATTAAAGCAGATTACAGGTCTGTCTGTAATAAATAAAAAACACCGAAAAAAGTAAAAGCAAAAAAATATATTAAAAAATCATTCAGGCTGTGAATAAATTCAACAAGAATCAAGAATCTTTAACTTCTAGAATTTTTTGATTGTTGGTATAAATCAAGAGATTATTTTAATCAACGATTAAAACATTTGAATAATCAATTTGATAATTGTGTTCAAAATCAAAAGTCATCTGACAAATGCATTGAAGCAGCGAGTGATAATTTCATACCAATAATTTTACCACCAAATATACAAATTATCAAACTAGATTTTTTTACTGTTAAGCCATAATTAATGAATAAAATTATTAACAATGTTGTATGACAAAATTGTTTTTATTTTTTCAAAGCCAAAAGTTTTTTTTTTTTTCTTGGTATTTTTTCTTTTGGAATTTTCATCTTGACATTTTCCTTATGAAACTTTTGTTTATCTAAATATTTAAATATTTAAAAATTTTTAATAATAATCCTATTTTTTTAGCAGGTTCATTTTATTAGTGTTTTAATTTTTATTTCGAGATAAAATATATTTTTTATATATTTTTATTAAATATTTTACTAATTCTCCGATAGAAATATTTCTTTGAATTTCTCCGTCTAGAAAATTTTACCACCCTTTCTTCGAGAAAAAAATCGGATAAATATTGATGGTTTGTTGCATAAAAAAGTCGGAGAAAAGTCGGAGAATTAATTTCACTCGAATAATAAATATAAATAATTATAAATTAAATATAAATAAATATAAATATTAAAACAATAATCATTTAAAAATAAAATTCAAAATTTCAATTTATTTATCAAAAAAAAAATATTTTTAAGCAAATTTTTTTGGTTTTATAAATTTAAAAATTTAAAATGATACTATTATTGTTGTTGGATTTTTCAAAAAATTGCTAAAAATTTATTTGCTGTAAAGAAATTTTCAGATAACGTATAGTTTGCATTTTGTTTATTTTTTTAATCTGACTTTTTACCTGCAGACCGGTAATTTATTATAATTAGTTAAATAACAAGGAAAAATCTGTAGTTAGGAAAAAGTAGTATCATTTCCTTAGCTACAGCTTTTCCCTTGTAATTTAATTCATCAAAGCAGATTACAGATCTGCCTACCCCAATAAAAGAAAAAACAAGAAAATATATTTAACTGTCATTCAGGCTGTGAATAAATTCAACAAGAACCAAGAATTTTTTGTCGGTATAAATCATGAGATTATTTTAATCAATCTTTGAAACATTTGAATAATCAATTTGATAATTGTGTTACATCAAAAGTCATCTGACAAATGCATTGAACCAACAAGTGATAATTTTATACCGATAACTTTACATACCACCTTATACTCAAATTATCAAACTTGACATTGTTACTGTTAATCCATAATTAATTAATACGATTGTTAACAATATAGTAGGGCAAAAGTGTTTCTATTTTTTCGAAGCCATTATGAAATGTTTTTTATAGGCTTTTTTGTTATGAAACTTTTGTACCTTCATCTAAAATATTTATTGCAATAAATTTATTTTAATGTGTATACGAATTTTTTAAATATTTAATTTTCATATTTTAATAATTATAATCAATTTTTTCTGATAAAATTATTATTGATTTTTATTCCAGTTGAATTAAAAATAAAATATCATTCTGATTCGAAATATTATTATTCATTTCAATCTGAAATAACTTATTCATCGATTAATTATTTTGCTATCACGTTGACAATGCGTGACAGGTTTTTTTTTTTATTTCTGAAAACAAGATTAGACTTTGGAGGATCATTCAAAAGCTATTAGAACTGTCTCAACTTTTTTATAAAGCTGTTGAGAGACGTCGTTCTTTTTGATAAACAATTTTAGTTATATTGGGAACAACAACAAGGCAACAATGAATTTTATAAAATTAAAAATATTTGTCGGTTTTATGCTGATCTATTTTATTGATCAGGTGAGTTTAATTTTTCTCATTTAAATTATAAATCATAATTGCAAAATTATTATCAATATGTTTATTTTAAAATTATAAATTTAATATTATTTTTTTTTTTTTTTATATAATAATAACATCGTTAGATTTGTTGCGAAACAAATACGTTAGAAAGCAAGTATGAAACAGGAAGCGAAATTTTATTATCAATTACAATCCAACATGAAAATGTCACCAGTTTTTTTATAAAAATTCAAAAAGAATATGATGATTTATCAAGTACATTGAAAGATCTAAATAATAAAGATGTTGATGATTTTATTAAACTATCAAAAAAACAAACTCTCATGGAAGTAAATAATTTAGCACAACTTCTCGATACATTGAGTCTAGATGAACAATCAAAATATGAATCATTTATCAGACTGAATATTGAAGTATGTAAAAATAAATTGATTTTTTTCTTATTTTAATTTCTCATTAATAATTATGAGTCATTATTATATATTTTTACAACAATGTTTTTCTTTTTTATTAAAGGTATACAAGATAAATATGACATTCATTAACAATTGTCTAAAAAATAATGATTCATTGAATAAATTTTTAAGATGTATTGATCGACATCAAAACTCAAGAGGCAACAATAATGAAGCGGAAAATAAATTTTACGCAAAAATGAAAAATTTATTGGACACATATAATTCTATAATTATTCCAAAAATAAAAACAGCTGAACAAAATTTTATTATTGCTACAAATAAAATTATATCGGTTGCAAAAAATAATAACGATGAATTAATTAAGAAAATATCAAGCATAAGTTTACCATCAACATCATCAACGAATAAAGTGAGATAAAAATAAAAAAATATTATAAAAAAAATTTCGTAGTATTTATATAATCAATTAAATGATAATGATAAACACTAATTTGCATTCATTTTTTTTTTTTTAAATAACAGAAAAATCAAACTTCGGTGCATTTAGTTTCTGGAACACACGATAATGATACATTAAAAAATATTTATATCAATCAAAAAAATTTTTTAAACACAACCAATTTATTAAACTGGATATTTATACAATCAACGAGTTTGAATACATCATTAAATCATATCTCAAAGATGAATCATATTTATGATCATCATACAAAAACTACTGAATGTTGTTTTGATTATTCAAAAGTTCAATTGGATAAAGCAAAAAATATTGCTGTTAACGATAATAACAAATGTGTTCAAGACGAAATGTTTAAACTAGAAAATCTAGTATCTTTTCAGGTAAAAATTATTCAGATTAATTTCTAAATACAATTGATTTTTCTATAATTATAGTAACAACAATTTGTAATTTATTTGAGTATTATAATTTATAAATAATTTATTATATTATTTCAATTGAGATGATTTAAATAATTAATATTTTGTATAGATGAGTGTAGATATAATTTATCTCCTTTTTTTATATAAAAATAATGAAATAATTTTTTTGTAATTATTATTTTTAATTTGATTTCGTTTATTAAATACAATTTTGTTTTCTTTTTTTTCTATAAATATTAAATATATTTTTAAGGATTATTATTATTATTAGTTATTTAAAAATTAATTTAGTAATTTTTTTTAATTTAATAATTGTTTTACATTACAGAATAAAGAGACAGAGAAATATTTTTCTTCTTGCTTTTATAACGAAGCTCGACGTGAAGTTATATTTGAATGCATGGAATGGCTCCAGTCATTTCATGGTGCACCGAAAACTTTAAAATTAATTTACAACGAGGCTTTGAAAAAATTCAACAATAATCAAGAATTTTTAACTTCTAGAATTTTTGATTGTTTGTATAAATCAAGAGATTATTTTAATCAACGTTTGAAACATTTTAATAATCAATTTGATAATTGTGTTCAACATCAAAAGTCATCTGACAAATGCATTGATCCAACAAGTGATAATTTTATACCAATAACTTTACCACCAACACTCGAATTATTGAACTCGATTTTGTTACTATTGAGCCATAATTAATTAATTCAATTGTTAACAATATTGTAGGACAAAAGTGTTTTTAATTTTCCAAAGCCAAAAGTTTTTTTTTTTCCTTTCTGGATTTTTTCTTTTGGAAATTACATCTTGGCATTTTTATTATAAAGCTTTTGAACCTCAATCAAAACTATTTATTTCTAATTTTTAATAATAATCCTATTTTTTTTAGCAAGTTCATTTAATTAGTGTTTTAATTTTTATTTCAAAATAAAATATATATTTTTCTTCTATATCTAAATATTAATTATTTCATAAATTTTTATTTTTTATTATTATCTAACATTAATTAAAATAAACAATATTTCAATTAAATATTTTTTTAATTCTCCGATGAAAATATTTTTCTTTAAATTTCTCCGTCTAGAAAATTTTGTTGGCTTTTCTCCGAAAAAAAAATTGGATAAATTTTGATTTTTCGTTGCATAAAAAATGTGGAGAAAAGTCGAAGAATTAATTTTACTCGGATAATATAAATATTATTATATAAATTAAATATAAATAGAATAAAAATCATTTCATAATAAAATTTAAAATCTAAATTTATTTATCAAAACAAAAAATTTTTTCAAATAAATTTTTTTATTTTTATAAATTTAAAAATTTTGAACTTTCTCATTATTTTTATACATTTCTTCGAATTGCCAAAAATTCATTAATTATTGAAAAAAACTAAAATAGTCATTATGTTTTCCTTTTGATGATATCTTCAGTATTTGTTTAGTCAATTATTATCCTTTAATTACATTTTTTTATACCGTTTTTTTAACAAAATGGTGGGTTCATGATTATTTATTTTTATTAATTAAATTACAAGGAAAAATCTGTAGCTAAGAAAAATTTGTATTATTTCTTTAGCTACAGCTTTTTCCTTGTAATTTAATTAATCAAAGCAGATTACAGGTCTGTCTGCAATTAATTAAATTTAAAAACACCAAAAAAAGTAAAAACAAAAAAATATATGATCTAAGAAAAAATGTCATTATTTAATGATTGTTTAAAAAGTTCTAAATCATTGAAATAATCGTTGAAATGTTTTGGTCAACATGAAAACTCCATAAATAAAACAGAAAATGAATGTTATGAAAATATTAAAAATTTATTAGAAACACATAATTCTGTACTTATTTCTCAAATAAAAAAAGTTTAATGTTGTTTTGATTATTCAAAACTTTTATTGACCAAATTAAAGAGTCTTACTGTAAATGAAAGTGATAAATGTATTGAAAATGAATTGTTTCATTTAAATAATTTGATACTTTTAAATGTAAAGGTAAAAATTCATCAAGATTATTTATTTTTTAATTAAATTTAAATCAAATTATTTTTACAAGACGACGAGACGAGAAAAATTCTTAATGATTGCTTTGAAAATAATATTTTACCAGAAAGTATAGTCGAATGCATGGGCTGGATTAACCCTTTGAATTCACTCCCATTGTTAAAATTATTTACAACGAAAATGTGGCTAAATTTCATTTGCTTTCCAGTAAGATTTCCTTCTCAGTCAAAATCTTAATTAGAAAATTATTTTTATAAATTTTAAAATAATATACATATATTTTTTTTCTTTTACAAATTTTTAAAATTTAGAAAAATATATTTAAAATTTCTTTTGCACGTGGTTTTTTTTTTTTTTTTTTCGTTCGACCGCATGGCATCCACGTAACATTTTCTTTTCCACCTGGACGTAAGTCATGCGGCAGGAAACGTGTTTCAAAAAATTTTGCTTGGAGTTAGCCAATGGCTGATCTGCAGAGGGCGAAACTAGACAGTCAATCATAAAAAAAGCGACCTCTAGTCTTCGTCTAGGATTGTCTAGGATATATAAAGAGTGTCCTAAACGAATTTTAGTCAGTTCTTCTTCGGTTTCGTCGGGTTAATGTCATATTAAAATTTTCCGTCTGTTAAATTCGTGGTTAGAAATATTTTAAATTACCTCGTGGTTGCTCGGTGTTAAAAAAAAAGTGCAAGTTTAAAATAGTAAATTTTTTCATCCGTTAAATTTGGTTAGAAATATATAAAACGACCGCGTGTAGATTGACTCGTGGTTATAAAAAAAAAAAAAGTGAAAGTGCAAGTGATTCATTACAAAAAAAGAAATCTGTAATTGAAATTAAAGTGATAAGTGATATAAGTGTAAAAATTGCTAGTTGCTGATTGGATTATTGGAGACTGCCGTGCCGTTGCTATTTTGGGATTATTGGAGGACTACCTTGACGATTTCTTCATGGCTTTGCTGAGAGGATGTGGAGAAATTTATTTGGATTATTGGAGACTACCTGGACAACTTCTTTATGGCTGGCATAAGGTAAGTTCCTCTAGATCATGATTGACTAGTTGTAATTTTTAACCTATCCCGGAAAAGTGCTTCAATATCCTTGAAGTTTCAAAAAATTGTTGCTATATTTTTTGAAGCTTCTTGTCGTTCCAAATTATTATTTTATGTATAGATTTATTTTGACTTATTTTTACAATAATTATATATATTCAATTTCAATGCCAAATTAGATAGTCGTAGTGTAAAAGTCAAAATGAATCGACCTTGTCTTTCTCAAACAGAGTATAGACGAGGGTGATTAGGAATTATTATCTATCGTGAAAATTTATAATAGATAAATTATCACCCTATTTTCCATTCGCGATGTATTTTTTTTATTTGATATTGAATGCACGTTTCCAAAAATAATAATAAAATTTTCAAGTATGTTTCAGGTTTTTTTCTGTTTCAGGATTTTATATGTTTCAGGTTTTTTATGATTTCAAGTTTTTCACGATATTAATATTATGATTTTTTTTTTGTTTCAGGATTTTTCTTTCAGGTTTTTAATATTATGATTTTTTTTGTTTCAGGATTTTTCTGATTTCAGGTTTTTAATATCATGATTTTTTTTGTTTCAGGATTTTTATGATTTCAGGTTTTTAATATCATGATTTTAATATTTTATATAGTGAAATAGTGAAGCGTGAGATAATGATAGTAAGTGATAGTGGCATAGTGATTAAGGCCTAGAAATGTCCTATCACAATTAGTGATAGTGGCATAGTGTATTGAGCCTATAAATGTCCTATCACAGCGAATAATAAAAAATATACCTGCTGCTATGAGCGCGGGTATAATTATATATATATGTATTTATTTTTTGTACACGCGTGCGTCAGTAATTGCTGCTATGAGCGCAATCAAAAAATTTGCTGCTATGAGCGCAATCGAAGAATTTGCTGCTATGAGCGCAATCGAAAAATTTGCTGCTATGAGCGCAATCGAAATAATTCTAGCTGCAGCTAGAAAACGCGCAAAAAGTGGATTAGGTCTACTGGAGAAACCACTTGATAAAAAAAAAAACGAGTCAAATATGTCTTACCTCCTGGGTGACTTGGAAAAGACACTTTTAAAATTTACCTGTAATTATTTATTTTCAGCTTCTACAATTTAATCAGCACCTAAATATTGTTATTTTAATTAAAATTAATAAATTAATATAACAAAATATAATTTTCATTTAAAATAATTACCAAAATTAATTAATATTCCATGAAAAATTTAATAAAATAATTTATAAGTTTATATAAATATAAAATATAAAATAACAAGTTAAATAAATTATTTTAATATATGTTTATTTTTTTTTTGTATCCTCAGTTGTATTATTCCTTCCAAGCTTCAATTTGATTCTAATACGAACATCCTATCTATAATATTTCAGGAAATATGAATATTTTTTTAAATTCTTTTTAAAATTTTTTTAAATAGTGAAAACAATAGTAAGCTTCCGCCTACGTAAAAAAAAAAACATACATAGTTGAACGGTTGAGCAGTTTTCTAAGCCTATGTCATTATCTTCAAGATTTGCTTTTCATTATATTTTTTAAATACAAAGTAGTAGCACGTAGAATGTAGTGTTCTTTACCTTGTAATAATTACAAGGTAAAGAACACTATTATTCAAAAAAGTTTATTTTTTTTTTTAAAAGTTTGTATAAAATTTACAAAAGACACATTGAAATTATAAACATTTAAATTAATGGGTATATATCAAAAAATTGAGCTCTATATAATTTATAAAAAGAAAAAAAGGGTACAGTTGATTTTATAATAATAAATCTAAAATAACAGTAATTTTTTTTCAATTCATTTTAATTCTCAATTTGAAAACAATAGATGATTGATTATTGAGTTTAATCTTAAAATGTTGCTAGCCTTTTTCTTTTTTTTTTTGGGATAATAGAATTGTATAGCCTTGAATGGCTCATTGATTGATATCTTTTTTAGCTAAAGCTCTTTTTCAATTTATCATAGTTCAAACCTTCAACAAATTAATTAATTTATATAATAAAAATACAAAAATAATTTGTATTGAAAAATAAATTCAATGTGGATTATTTCTCTTTGTAAATTGAACAATTTTTATATAATTTTGTGTAATTTGGTGAACACAAGATTTTCATTTGCTAGAATTTATCAGTGTTTTTATGACTCGAGACTCGAGAGACTATGAGGCTGTGAATAAATTAACCAAAAATGAACAAATTTTATCTGGTAATATTTTTAATTGCTCATATAAATGGAGAAATTATTTTGATGAACGTTTAAAACATTTGACGAGTCAATTTGATATTTGTATTCAAAATCAAAGGCCATATGAAAAATGTATTGAACCAACTCGTAATTAATTTACTGGATTCTCAAATAAGTCAGCTTGTTGTGCATATTTTCTATTCATAGACCATAATTAATAAGGCCATTCAATTGTTAAATAATAATAAAAGGATCAAAGTTTTTAATTATTTTTTTTCCACAGCCACAATTACTTAAAGTTTTTCTTTTTCCATTTAGGATGTTTTCTGAAATTTGTTTTTATCGGCGTTTTTGTTATGAAACTTTTGTACCTCAGTTAAAAATTATCGATCTAAATAAATTTATTTTTATTTAGATGAATTTTTTAAATATTTATTTTTAATTTTCATTAATAATGCTATTTTCTTAGCACGTTTATTTTATAACTGCTCTAATTTTTCTTTCAAAATAAAATATATTTTTTTTTCTATATTTTTATCAAACATTGATTAAAATAAATATTAAATATTTGACTAGTTTTCCGATGGATATATTTTTTTAAATTTCTCCGTCTAGAAGTTTTGCCGCCTTTTCTCAGAGAAAAAATCAAATAAATTTTGATTGTTGAATGCATAAATGAGTCGGAGAAATAATTTCACTCGGATAATAGAAATATTAATTTATAAATTAAATATAAATAGGTATATATAAATAAAATAATAATCATTTCAAAATAAAATTCAAAATCTGAATTTATTTATCAAAACAAAAATTTTGAAAACAAAATTTTATTTTTTCTTTCAAATTTTAAAATTTCAAATGGTGTTATTACTTCATTCATTTTTTTAATAAATTTATTTAGCCATCATATGCCTTGATGACAGCAGTTAATAGCTTATCAAAGATAAATAATGAGATTAACTTGTTAACCCTAAATAGACCTGTAAATATAGCTGCTCTTATGAACATATTTGTTGATAAATAATCAAAATTATTGCTATTAATATTGTTAATTTAAGTTAGGCAGTATTTTTCTTTTTAATTTTTCTATTGTTACTTATTATTTCTTTGATTTAAATTTTTTATTTTGATCAAATTGGTTAAACAATGTATATTAATGAAATGTAATAATATATGTTAAACCCTGTAATTTGGTTGTACTACCAGTTGGGTAAAATAAAGGATTATTATTATTATTATTATTATTTATTACGAAAGGAAAAATTGGTACTGATACCAATCGTTTCAATCAAGCCGGCTGGTAATTTATTTTTATTAATTAAATCACAAGGAAGAATCTGTAGCTAGGAAAAAGTTGTTTTTTTTCCTTAGCTACAGCCTTTCTCTTGTAATTTAATTCATCAAAGCAGATTACAAGTCTGTCTGTAATAAATTAAATTAAAAAAATAAAGAAGTAATAACAAAAAAAATATATTTTTCCTATTTAAAAAAATCACTTTATTTCAGCTAACTTCACACTAAAAGGTTTTTATTTTGTTATTATTTTTTTTTTGTTTATTGTGAAGTTAGCTTAAATATAGTGACTTATTATTTTGTAAATTATGAAAAACTCCAACATTATCTTTATTTATCTCTCAACCGGCTCGCGTAATTATTTTCATATAATCGGCCCTTTATCTAAATTTGAAAAAATTATTTTTCAAAAAATTCCCAGTAAAACCAAGTTTATATCTAAACCTACCCCAATCTACCCTTGACCGATCACGTAAAAAATTATAGAAAAAATTCAACATTATCTTTATTCCTTCCTTAACCACCTTGCATAATTATTTATATATAATCGACCCTTTATCCAACCCATGAAAAATTAATTCTCAAAAAATACTCAGTAAAACCAAGTTTATATCCAAACCTACCCCAATCTTCCCCCTACCGATCGCGTAAAAAATTATGAAAAAAATTCAACATTATCTTTATTTATCCTTTAACCACCTCCCGTAAATATTTTTATATATAGGCCCTATATTTTTTATTATTATTATTTTATCGGCCCTTTATCTAACTTGAAAAAAATTATTTCTCCAAAAATTCTCAGTAAAAACGAGTTCATGTCAATAAATTGAATTAAATTTTTGTAACATTATTTCTACTTTATTTTTGACTATAATTTTTGGTTAAAAAATAAAACTCTCAAAGAAACCCGGATATGAGCTAGTGAACTAAAAAAAAATGTCATTATTTAATAATTGTTTAAAAAGTTATAAATTATTGAAAAAATCTTTGAGATGTATTGATCAAAATAAAAATTCAAAAAATAAAACAGAAAATGAGTGTTATGAAAATATTAAAAATAAATTAATTGAATTTAATAAAAATTTAATTTTCAAAAATAAACATATAAAAATGATGTAACATTTTTTCAAAATAATAAATTACAAAAATAATAAAATAAAAGCTGAACAATAATATTTGTAATTGTAATTTTTTTTTTTTTCGGTTTTAATTTATCATCGGTTTTTATTTAAAATTGAAAAATTNATTAAAAAAAAAAAAAAAAAAAAGAATAGATGAAATTGTCAACTGCCATTAAAAATTCAATAAATTTTGTTAATTTTTTCTTATTTATACGGATTTTAATAGCACGTTGAGAGTGCGCGCACACGAAAATAATGTATACAATTTATTTATAATTATATATTCATATATATATAATTCATATAAATTGTATATATTATTTTTGTGTGGGCGTGGACAGTTTTTCTTTATCAACCTTATTAGATTGAAGAGAACAGTCTAACAACTATATTAGCACTGTTGAATTTATTGCGAAGCACATGTACTCATTCATTTCCAGAAACTTATGGAAGAAAAATGTCGTTTTTGATGAATAATTTTAGTTTTATTGGGAACAACAACCCGGTACCAATGCATTACATAAAGCTAAAAATATTTAAGGGTTTTCGCTGATAATTTAAAGTATGAAAAATTTGCTCTCGCTCAAAGTTGAAGATACAAATGATATTTTTTAAATAAATACGATGTTAACACTAGCGAATTTTGTTTTATTTTTAATACATTACTTCAGAACTCTAGTGGTAATCTTTCTCCGCTGTTTCTCCACTTTTATTCACGTTTCCCGATAATGACCCATGGTTGAAGAAATAGCGGAGAAATATTTCCACCTAAAATATAGAAATTACGAGAAAAATAGGGACATTTAGTGGAGGTGGAAATCCGCCACGAAAGAATATCTCTTTTGAAATTAATTTTTTTAATATTTTATTAATTCATAAGCAAAAAAAAAATGATAATAACAAGTCATTGTGATTTCAATAAAAAAAATTTTTTATATTTTATTAGTTCTTTTAATAGCACGTTGACAAGGCGTGACAGGTTTTTTTTTATTTCTAAAAAAAACAAGATTAGACTTTGGAGGATCATTGAAAAGCTATTAGTTTTTGAGAAGCAATTTTAGTTATATTGGGAACAACGACGAGGTAACAATGAATTATATAAAATTAAAAATATTTGTCGGTTTTATGCTGATCCATTTGATTGATCAGGTGAGTTTAATTTTTTTATTCAAATTATAAATCATGATTGCAAAATTATTGTCAATATGTTTATTTTAAAATTATAAATTTTATAATTTTTTATGTTTATTGTTGTACAACAATATTGCCCTTAGATTTGTTGCGAAACAAATACGCTAGAAGACAAGTATGAAACTGGAAGAGAAATTTTATTGTCAATCACAATCCATCATGAAAATATCACTAGTATTCTTGCAAAAGTCAATAAGGAATATGATAATTTATCGAATATTGATAACGATCTAAATAATAAAAGTATAAACAAGTTTATTGATCTGTCAAAAAAACAAATTGTCATGGAAGTCAATAATTTAGCACAAATTCTCAATAAATTTAGTATAGATGAACAATCCAAATATGAAGATTTTATCAGATCAAATACCAAAGTAAGAATAAATTAATTTCTTCTTTATTTTATTTATTTATTTATTTATTCTTTGGTTTTTTTAAATTATAGACATTCAAAGAAAGAATGCCATCATTTAATGATTGTTTAGAAAGATATAATTCATTGAAAAAATCTTTGAGATGTATTGATCAACATGAAAACTCCAAAAATAAAACAGAAAATAATTGTTATGGAAATATTAAAAATTTATTGGATACATATAATTCTGTACTTATTCCCCAAATCAAAGATATTGAAAAAGGTTTTATAACTGCGACCAATCAACTTATATCAATAGCAAAAAATAACAACGATGAATTAATCAAGAAAAAATCAAGCATAAGTATTCTATCAACGTCACCAACAAAAAATGTAAGATAAAAAAAAAAAATAATATAAAAAGACTTGATAATAAAATAATAAAATGATTTTAATAAATATATTGAGTAATAATAATAAAAATATTTTATTTTTGAAAAACAGGATAATTCAAGTGTGTTGCATTCAATTTCTAGATTACCCGTTAATAATACATTAATTGATTTATACGTTAATCAAAAGAATATGTTGAACATGGCCAATTTAGAAAACTTTATTGCTATTCAATCAATTACATTGAATGCAACATTAAATCACATCTCAAAAGTGAATATTATTAACGACCATGATAGAAAAATTCTTAAATGTTGTTTTAAACATTCAAAAGTTCAGGTGGATAAAGCAAAAATAATTGCTGTCAATGACAGTAACCAATGTTTTGATGTTGAAATGTTGAGCTTAGACAATCTAGCGTTTTCACAGGTAAAAATTTTTTCGATCTAATGATTATTTTATTACATCTTCTAACAATAGCAACAATTTATATAATTGAATTATTTTAAATTACTCCTTTAAAAAATTGTTCAGGTAATATTATTTGTTAATAAATTATTATTATTACTATATTTATGCAATTTAGATAATTTAATTTTTGTAAATATAAGTGTCAATATAATTCATCTGCTAATTTTTATAAACAATGAAATAATAGTGATGTCGTTAAATTTTTTGATTCATATTTTTTTATTTTTCTTTACATATTTAAATATATTTTTACAGATTAATATTAATTTTATTAATTAAAAATGGATTAGGTTATTTTAATTATTTTATATTACAGAAGAAAGAGGCAATGAAATATTTTCCTAATTGCTTTTATGAGGATAATGCTCAACCTGAACATATATTTGGCTGCATGGGATGGCTCCAGTCAAGTTATTTTGCACCAAGGATTTTAAAATTGACATACGAAGAGGCTGTGAATAAATTCAACAAGAATCAAAAAGTTTTAACTGGTAAAACTTTTAATTGTCTGTATAAATGGAGACATTCTTTTGATGAACATTTGAATAATTTAAATAATCAATTTGATATTTGCATTCAAATACAAAAGCCATTCGAAAAATGTATTGAACCAACAACTTATGATTTTAAATAAGCTCATAATTTCTTTACTGGATTCTGAGATCAGCCAGCTTGTTCTGCATATTTTTTAAATTGTTGTTAAAAATATAAAGAACAAAAGTTTTTAATTATTTTTGTTTTCGAAGAAACAATTTCTAAAAGTTTTTTTTTTTCCATTCAGGATTTTTTCTTTACGAAATTGTTTTTTTTTTTGTGACTCAATCGAAAATTTTAATTTTTATTTGTAAACAAATTTTTTAAATATTTAATTTTCATATTTTAATAATTATAGAAATTGTTCATTGATGATTTATTATTATTTTTTTTTTGTAATATAAGTTCATCATTATTTTATATCGCAGTTGGATTGAAAATAAAATACTTTTTTGGTTGTAAATATTATTATTCATTTTTATTTTAAATTACATGTTTTATGANTTGATAATTTAATTAATCAATGATCATTATTAATTTAGTTAATAATTTTTCTAATAGATAATAAGTATTACATTTAAGATTCAATGATTGTATTCACCAGTTGGTGGAGTTGCATAACGTAAACTGTAATTATTTTGTATCAATTTTAGACCCAGTAATTTGGTTTTTACCAGTTGGGTGAATAAAGGTTTATATTATTATTATTATTATTATTATTATTATTATTTTAGATTACAGTTGGATCGAAAATAAAATACTTTTTTGGTTGTAAACATTGTTATTCATTTTTATTTTAAATTACATGTTAATTAGGAGAAAAAAATTTATATTAAATTCAAATAATATACTTGACAACATTGAACTAAATTTTGTAATCAATATTTTTTATATTTTAAGAAAGTTATTTAACAAAGAAAGAAAAAAAGAATATAAAAATATAAACTCATTAAGAATAGTTCTTGTGATTTAGATAAATAGAATTTTTATATTTTTATTAATTATTCTGCTATCACGTTGACAACGCGTGACAGGTTTTTTTTTTTTATTTCTGAAAAACAAGATTAGACTTTGGAAGATTATTCAGAAGCTATTAGCACTGTTCTCATTTAATTATTATAAAACTGGTAAAACACATCGTTCTTTTTGATAAACAATTTTAGTTATATTGGGAACAACAACAAGGCAACAATGAATTATATAAAATTAAAAATATTTGTGGTTTTTTTACTGATCCATTTAATTGATCAGGTGAGTTTTTTTTTGTTTTCATTTAAATTATAAATCATGATTGCACAATTATCGTCAATATGTTTATTTTAAAATTATAAATTTTATATTTATTTTTATATAACAATATATTGACATCAGGTTTGTTGCGAAACAAATACGTTGGAAGACAAGTATGAAACTGGAACAGAAACTTTATTGTCAATCACAATCCATCATGATAATATCACAAGTTTTTTCGCTAAAATTGATAAAGAATATGATAATTTATCGAATATATTTAAAGATTTAAATAATACAAATATCAATGAGTTTATTAAGTTATCAAAGAACCAAATTATCATGGAAGTAAATAATTTAGCACAAAAAATCAATAAATTTAGTCTGGATGAACAATTCAAATATGAAGATTTTTTTAGATCAAATATTGAAGTAAGAATCAATTTTTTTTTTTTCGTCAAATTTTATTTAATTAATTATATTTCCATTAATTTATTTTTGTCTTTTAATTATAGATATACAAGTTGAATAAGACATTGTCTAATAAATGTTTTAAAAATAATAATTTATTGAATAAAATTTTGAGATGTATTGATCAACATCACGACTCACAAAGCACCAGTAATAAAACAGAAAATGTGTATTACGAAAATATTAAAAACTTATTGGATGCATATAATTTTCTACTCATTATAAAAATAAAAGATTTCGAGAATAAATTTGTACGTGCTACAAATAAAATTTTATCTGATGCAAAAAATAATAATGTCGAATTTATCAAGAGAAAATCAAGCATAAATATACCACCAACAGCATCAACAAAAAAAGTAAGATAAAAATAAATAAATAATATAAAAACACTTGATAATAAAATGATAAAAAAAATTTAATAATCATATTAAATAATAATGATAATTATTTTATTTTTATTAAATAGGATAATTCAACTGTGAAGCAGTCAATTTCTGAAACGAACGTTAATGATACATTAAAAAATTTATATATTAATCAAAAAAATATGTTAAATACAGTAAATTTAATAAACTGGATGGTTATACAATCAATAAATTCAAATATGACATTAAATCATATCTCAAAGATGAATTATATTAATGATCATGATAAAAAAAATGTTCAATGTTGTTTTGATCATTCAAAAGTTGAACTGGATAAAGCAAAAAATATTGCTGTCAACGATAGTAACAACTGTTTTGAAACTGAAAAGTTGAATCTGGCAATTTTAGTATCTATAGAGGTAAAAAATATTTAAAATGATTTTATTAAACAATAACTATTAGATTTATTTTTTTTATGTAGCACAACCTTTTCATAATTTAATTATTTTAATTTAATATTTTAAAAATTTTTCGAATAATATTATTTGTAAATAAATTATGATTATTATATGACCTTGTTTTAAATAATTTAAATTTTTTATTTTGTAAATGTGAATCTTGATATAATTTATCTGCTGATTTTTATAAGCAATTAAATATGTTTCATTCATACATTTTTTTTTTTTCTTCAAATATTTAAATTAATTCTTATACATTATTATACATATACATTATTATTAATTTGGAAATAAATTTTTTTATATTACAGAATGAAGAGACAGAGAAACATTTTTCTACTTGTTTTTATAACAATGGTCGACCTGAAGACATATTTGGATGCATGGGATGGCTCCAATCATCTAATTATGCATCAAAAACATTAAGATCGAGCTACAACGAGGCTGTAAATAAATTGAACAAGAATAAACAAATTTTATACAATAAAATTTTTAATTGTTCGCATAAATCAAGATATGATTTTAATCAACGTTTGGAATATTTAAATAATCAATTTGATAGTTGTGTTCAATATCAAAAGTCATCCAAAGAATGTATTGAACCAATTCGTTTTTAAGCTATATTTCTACCACTAAATAATCAAATTACTAAACTTGTTTCTGATAATGTTAACCCATAGTTAATTAATCCAATTGTTAATAATATTGTAGGACAAAAGTTTCTTTTATTTTCCAAAGCCAAAAGTTTTTTTTTTCCCCTCGGGGATTTTTCTTTTGGCATTTTTTTTTCATGGAACTTTTGTATCCCAATCGAATTAAATTTATTTTTATATGTATAAAAAATTTTAAATATTTAATTTTCATATTTTAATAATTATGTCTAATAAATTTTTATAAAAATATCATTATGATTTTTATTTCTTTTTTATAATATTTTTTATAATTTTTTAAAATATTGGAAATAAAATATTTTACTAGCTGTTGATATTATTATTTATTTCTATCTAAAATAAAACAGTATCATTTTGTTTGAATAATGCAAATTTGTGTTATTTATTTTTAAATTGATATAATTATAAAATATATAAAGCAAGTGTGCCCGAAAATCACACGTTACATGTTTTATGAGAAAAAGAATTATATTAAATTCCAAATACACTTAACAATATTGACGTAATTTTTTTAAACATTACTTTTTATATTTTAAAAATTTATTCTTGAAAAAAAAAAACTGATTAGATATAGTTATTGTAATGTTGTTGAAAAGAATTTTTAAATTTTATCAATTTTGTTATCACGTTGACAATGCGTGACAGGTTTTTTTTTTATTTTTGAAAAACAAGATTAGACTTTGGAACATCATTAAAAAGCCATTAGCACTATTCTATATTTATTATAAAACTATTTAGAAAAGTCGTAGTTTTTTATAAATAATTTTAGTTATATTGGAAAAAACGAGCAGGTAACAATGAATTTTATAGAATTAAAAATATTTGTGGGTTTCTTGTTGATCCATTTGATTGATCAGGTGAGTTTAATTTTTTTATTCAAATGATAAATTATAATTGCACAATTGTCGTCAATATGTTTATTTTAAAATTATAAATTTAATATTATTGAATTTTTATTTTTAAACAACAATATTGCCTTTAGATTTGTTGTGAAACAAATACGTTAGAAGACAAGTATGAAACTGGAAGAGAAATTTTATTGTCAATCACAATCAACCATGATAATGTCACCAATTATTTCAAACAAATTGATAAAGAATATGATAATTTATCGAATATATTTAATGATCAATATAACAAAAAAATTCATGATTTTATTGAGCTATCAAAAAAACAAACTGTCATGGAAGTCAATAATTTAGCACAAATTTTTAATAAATTTAGCCTAGATGAACAATCAAAATATGAAGATCTATTCCGATCAAATATTGAAGTAAGAATTAATTTTTTATTTTGTCAAATTTTATATAATTCATTAATTTATTTTTTTTTTTTAACATAGATATACAAGTTAAATAGAACATTGTCTAATAACTGTTTTAAAAATAATAATTCATTGAATAAAATTTTAAGATGTATTGATCAATATCACGACTCAAAAAGCAACACTTATAAAACAGAAAACGTGGTTTACGAAAATATTAAAAATTTATTGGATACATATAATTTTCGACTTCTTCTTGAGGTAAAAGATTCTGAAAAAAAATTTGTTAATGCTACAAATGAAATTTTATCAATTGTAAAAAAAAATAACGATGAACTTATCAAGAGAAAATCAAGCATAATTATACCACCAAAATCATCAACAAATAATGTAAGATAAAAATTAATAAACATAATTATTTTATTGACAACAATTAACACTGATAAACTTTATTATTCATGAAAAAAATAACAGGAAAATAAAACCCTGATGCATTCAGTACTTGAAACACACGTTAAAAAATATGATACATTGAAAAATTTATATATTAGTCAAAAAAATATGTTAAATACAATCAATTTAATAAGCTGGATAGTTATACAATCAACGAATGCGAATATGACATTAAATCATATTTCAAAGATGAATTATATTAATGAGCATGATAAAAAAAATGTTCAATGTTGTTATGATCATTCAAAAGTTGAACTGATTAGAGCACAAAATATTGCTGTCAACGATAGTAACAATTGTGTTGAAGTTGAAAGGTTGAATTTGGAAAATCTAGTATCCTTACAGGTAAAAAATATTTATAATAATTTTATTAATTATGTAATATAATAACAACAATAATTTAGAATTGAATTATTTACATTACATGTCAGTATTTTGAAAATTGTTTGTAAATAAATTATGATTATTATATTAATCTACGTTGGATAATTTGAAGTATCAAAAAATAAGTGTAGTTATAATTTATCTGCTGGTTTTTATAAATAATAATATAATTTTCATGTAATTAGAAATTGCCAAATAGTACTTACTGCTGGGTTTAATAAAAAATAGAAAATTTATTAATGTAGTTATAAATTGGTGCATATTACAGAATGAAGAGACAAAGAAACATTTTTCTTCATGCTTTTATGACAATAATGCTCGACTTGAAGATACATTCGCATGCATGGGATGGCTCCAGTCAACTAGATATGCAACAAATAATTTAAAATTGAGCTACGATGATGCTGTAAATAAATTCAACGAGAACCAAGATTTTTTATCTTTTAGAATTTTTGATTGTTTGTATAAATCAAGAGATGATTTTAATCAACGTTTGAAAAATTTGAATAATCAATTTGATAATTGTGTTCAATATCAAAAGTCATCCAATGAATGTATTGAACCAATTTATTTTTAAGCAATATGTCGACCACTAAATAATCAAATTATCAAACTTGTTTCTGATACTGTTAATTCAATGTTAATTAATCCACTCGTTAATAATATTGTAGGACAAAAGTTTTTTTTATTTTCCAAAGCCAAAAGTTTTTTTTTTCCCTCTTGGGATTTTTTCTTTTGGCAATTTTATTTTGGCATTTTTATTATGAAGCCCTTGTATCACAATCAAAAATAATAATTTAAATAAATTTATTTTTATTTGAATGGATTTTTTGGAATATTTAATTTCCATATTTTAATAATGTTACTATTTGTTTGTCACGTTTATTTTACTTGTCAAGTGTTTTAATTTTTATTTCAAAATAGAATATATTTATTTCTTTCTATATCTAAATACTAATTATTTCATATATTTTTATTTTATATTATTATCAAACAATAATTAAAATTAATATTAAATATTTTACTAATTCTCCGATGGAAATATGTCTTTGAATTTCTCCGTCGAGGAAATTTTGCCGCCTTTTCTCCGAAAAAAAATTAAATTAATTGGATAAATTTTGATTTTTCATTGCATGAAAAAGTCGGAGAAAAGGCGGAGAAATAATTTCACTCGGATAATAAATATTATTATATAAATTGAATATAAATAAATATAAATATAAATAAAATGATAATCATTTCCAAATAAAATTCAGAATCTAAATTTATTTATCAAAAAAAAAAAGCTCGTCAAACGAATTTTTCTATTTTCACAAAATTAAAAATTTTAAATGGTATTATTATTTTTATTTGTTGTTTTCCAACTGCCACAAATTTATTTATTATTAAAAAAAAGTATGATTTGAAAGTTTGTGTTATTATAGTCAATATATATGTATATACTCTCCCCCTTTATCGTTGATAGACTGCTCTCAAACCATTCGATATTAATAGATCATGATGAACTATAGAAGGAATTACACAGGCAGACCAGGAATTTATTTTAATCAATTAAATTACAAGGAAAAATTTGTAGCTGAGAAAAAGTCGTATTATTTCTTGAGCTACAGTTTTTCTTTTGTAGTTTAATTAATCAAAGCACATTACAGGTCTGCTTGTAATAAATCAAATTTTAAAAAAAAATAAAATTAAAAATTATTAAAAAGCTTTTGTATCTTACTCAAAAATATTAATTTAATAAAATTCTATTATAAAAAAAAAAATGTATATTTTTTTTTTAAATTTATTATGGTTCTTTTGTACACTCCAATCAGACAATAATTATCAAAATAAATTTATGTTTTATAACTGATAATTATATTAATGTTTTGAAACTAAATTTTTTTTTATTCTATTAATTTATTATTATTTGTAAAAATTTTAATAATTTGAAAACTTCAAAAATAAAACAGAAAATGAGTGTTATGGAAATTTTAAAAATTTATGGGATACATATAATTCTGTACTTATTCCCCAAATCAAAGATATTGAAAAAGGTTTTATAACTGCGACCAATCAACTTATATCAATAGCAAAAAATAACAACGATGAATTAATCAAGAAAAAATCAAGCATAAGTATTCTATCAACGTCACCAACAAAAAATATAAGATAAAAAAAAATAAAGTTAGTTTAAAAAGACTCGATAATAAAATAATAAAATGATTTTAATAAAAATATATTGAGTAATAATAATAAAAATATTTTATTTTTACAAAACAGGATAATTCAAGTGTGTTGCATTCAATTTCTAGATTACCCGTTAATAATACATTAATTAATTTATACGTTAATCAAAAGAATATGTTGAACACGGCCAATTTAGAAAACTTTATTGCTATTCAATCAATTACATTGAATGCAACATTAAATCACATCTCAAAAGTGAATATTATTAAAGACCATGACAGAAAAATTCTTAAATGTTGTTTTAAACATTCAAAAAATCAGGTGGATAAAGCAAACAAAAGTTTTTAATTATTTTTTTTTTCAAAGAAACAATTTCTAAAAGTTTTTTTTTTCCCATTTAGGATTTTTTCTTTACGAAATTGTTTTTTTTTTTGTGACTCAATCGAAAATTTTAATTTTTATTTGTAAACAAATTTTTTAAATATTTAATTTTCATATTTTAATAATTATAGAAATTGTTCATTGATGATTTATTATTATTTTTTTTTTGTAATATAAGTTCATCATTATTTTATATCGCAGTTGGATTGAAAATAAAATACTTTTTTGGTTGTAAATATTATTATTCATTTTTATTTTAAATTACATGTTTTATGAGAAAAAAGAATTATATTAAATTCAAATAATAATTAATATACATTTGTATACGTGACAACATTGAGCTAAATTTTGTAATCAATATTTTTTTATATTTTAAGAACTTCCTTCAACAAAGAAAAATGAAAGATAAAATTACATAAACTCATTAAATATAGTTATTTTGATTTCGATAAATATAACTTTATATTTTTATAATAAATTTTTTTTATATTACAGAATGAAGAGACAGAGAAACATTTTTCTACATGTTTTCATAACGATGGTCGACCTAAAGATACTAGATATGCACCAAATAATTTGAAATTGAGCTATGACGAGGCTGTAAATAAATTCAATAAGAATCAACAACTTTTATCTGGCAAAATTTTTAATTGTTCGTATAAAACAAGAGATTACTTTAATCATCGTTTGAAAAATTTGAATAATCAATTTGATAATTGTGTTCAATATCAAAAGTCATCCAAAGAATGTATTGAACCAAATTATTTTTAACCAATGTGTCGAACACTAAATAATCAAATTATCAAACTTGTTTCTGATACTGTTAATCCAATGTTAATTAATCCAATTGTTAATAATATAGTAGGACAAAAGTTTTTCGTATTTTCTAAAGCCAAAAGTTTTTTTTTTTTCCTTTCTGGATTTTTTCTTTTGGAATTTTTATCTTGGTATTTTTGTCATGGAACTTTTGTACCACAATCGAAAATATTATTCAAAATGAATTTATTTTTATTTGAATGGATTTTTTGAAATATTTAATTTCCATATTTTAATAATGTTACTATTTGTTTGTCACGTTTATTTTATAAGTGTTTTAATTTTTATTTCAAAATAAAATATAATTTTTTCTTTCTATATCTAAATATTAATTATTTCATATATTTTTATTATCTATTATTATCTAACATTAATAAACAATATTTTAATTGAATATTTTTTTAATTCTCCGATGGAAATATGTCTTTGAATTTCTCCGTCGAGCAAATTTTGCCGCCTTTTCTTCGAAAAAAAATTAAATTAATTGGATAAATTTTGATTTTTCATTGCATGAAAAAGTCGGAGAAAAGGCGGAGAAATAATTTCACTCGGATAATAAATATTATTATATAAATTAAATATAAATAAATATAAATATAAATAAAATGATAATCAGTTCCAAATAAAATTCAGAATCTAAATTTATTTATCAAAAAAAAAAAAGCTTGTCAAACGAATTTTTTTATTTTCATAAAATTAAAAATTTTAAATGGTATTATTATTTTTATTTATTGTTTTCAAACCGCCACAAATTTATTTGGTATTAAGAACAAGTATGATCTTTCTTTGTGTCATCTTACATATACTCACCCTTTTTATGGTTGATAGATTTTTCTTTAACCATTTGATTAAAATAGATCATGATGATTCACTCAATTACAATAAAAAGAATTATACAGGCAGACCAGTAATTTATTTCAGTTAATTAAATTACAAGGAAAAATTTGTAGCTGAGAAAAAGTCGTATTATTTCTTTAGCTACAGTTTTTCTCTTGTAGTTTAATTAATCAAAGCACATTACAGGTCTGCTTGTAATAAATCAAATTTAAAAAAAAAAAAAAATTAAAAATTATTATAAAGCTTTTGTATCTCACTCAAAAATATTAATTTAATTAAATTCATTTATAAAAAAAATGTATATTTTTTTTTTAAATTTATTTTGGTTCTTTTGTACACTTCAATCAAACAATAATTATCAAAATAAATTTATGTTTTATAACTGTATAATTATATTAATGTTTTGGAACTGAATTTTTTTTTTATTTTATTAATTTATTATTATTTGTAAAAATTTTAATAATTTCAAATGAAAATAATTGTTTGTTGATAGCAAAATTATAATTATTGTTATTTTTCATTTATTTTATAATTGGAAATACAAATTTTTTTTTTAATTATAAATATTATCATTTATTGTTATCTAGAACAACTTGTGATGTTTTATTGAAAAAAAAATTCACGAGGCTGTGAATAAATTCAACAAGAATCAAAAAGTTTTATCTGGTAAAACTTTTAATTGTCTGTATAAATGGAGACATTCTTTTGATGGACGTTCGAAAAATTTAAATTATCAATTTGATATTTGCATTCAAAAACAAAAGCCATTTGAAAAATGTATTGAACCAACAACTCATTATTCTAAATAAGCTCATAAATTCTTTACTGGATTTTGAGCTAAGCCAGCTTGTTCTGCATATTTTTTAAATTGTATAAAGTTTTTAATTATTTTTTTTCCGAAGAAACAATTTCTAAAAGTTTTTTTTTTTTCCATTCAGGAATTTCCTTTTACGAAATCGTTTTTTTTTTTTTTTTTTTTGTGACACTATCAGAAATATTTATCTTAATAAATTTATTCTTTTCTGTAAACAAATTTTTTAAATATTCAATTTTCATATTTTCATAATTATATTAATTGTTCATTGATAATATGATTATTTTTTTTTTTCTGTAGCATAAGTTTACCATTATTTTAGATTACACTTGTATTGAAAATAAAAAATTTTTTTGTTTGTAAATATAATTATTCATTTTTATTGGAAATAACATGTTTTATGAGAAAAAAAAATTATATTCAATTCAAATAATACTTGACAACATTGAGCTTAATTTTGTGATCAATATTTTTTATATTTTAAGAACTTCCTTCAACAACGAAAAATGAAAGATGAAATTACATAAGCTCATTAAATATAGTTATTTTGATTTCGATAAATATAACTTTATATTTCATTAATTATTTTGGTATCACGTTGACAATGCGTGACAGTTTTTTTTTTCTTTTTATATTTCTGAAAAACAAGATCAGACTTTGGAAGATTATTCAAAAGCTATTAGCACTGTTCTCATTTATTTATTATAAAACTGGTAAAACATATTGTCGTTTTGATAAACAATTTTAGTTATATTGGGAACAACAACAAAGCAACAATGAATTTTATAAATTTGAAAATATTTGTGGGTATCTTGCTGATTCATTTGATTGATCAGGTGAGACTAATTTTTTCATTTAAATTATACATAATGATTGCACAGTAATTGTCAATATGTTCGTTTTAAAATTATAAATTTTATATTATTTTATATATTTATTTTTATATAATAATATTGCCCTCAGATATGTTGCGAAGCAAATACGTTGCAAGACAAGTATGAAACTGGAAAAGAAATTTTATTGTCAGTCACAATCCATCATGATAATATCACTAGTTTTTACGCAAAAATTGATAAAGAGTATGATAAATTATCGAATATATTTAAAGATTTAAATAATAAAAATATCGATGGCTTCATTGAGTTATCAAAGAACCAAATTTTCATGGAAGTAAATAATTTAGCACAACAAATCAATAAATTTAGTCTGGATGAACAATTCAAATATGAAGATTTTTTCAGATCAAATATTGAAGTAAGAATTTATTTTTTTTTTATTCGTCAAATTTTATTTAATTCATTATACTTTCATTAATTTATTTTCGTCTTTTAATTATAGATATACAAGTTGAATAAGACATTGTCTAATATCTGTTATAAAAATAATAATTTATTGGATAAAATTATGAGATGCATTGATCAACATCACGACTCAAAAAGCACCACTAATAAAACAGAAAATGTGTATTACGAAAATATTAAAAATTTATTGGATGCATATAATTTTCTACTCATTATAAAAATAAAAGATTTCGAGAATAAATTTGTACGTGCTACAAATAAAATTTTATCTGATGCAAAAAATAATAATCTTGAATTTATCAAGAGGAAACCAAGCATAAATATACCACCAACATCATCAACAAAAAAAGTACGATAAAAATAAATAAATAATACAAAAAAGCTTGATAATAAAATGATAAAAAAAATTTAATAATCATATTAAATAATAATAATAAATATTTTATTTTTACACAACAGGATAATTCAACTGTTAAGCCTTCGTTTTCTGAAACACACATTAATGATACATTAAAAAATTTATATATTAATCAAAAAAATATGTTAAAGACAGTCAATTTACTAAACTGGATGGTTATACAATCAATGGATTCGAATATGACATTAAATCATATCGAAAAAATGAATCATATTAATCATCATGAGGAAAAAAATGTTCAATGTTGTTTCGATCATTCAAAAGTTGAATTGAATAAAGCAAAAAATATTGCTGTCAACGATAGTAATAATTGTGTTGAAGTTGAAAGGTTAAATTTAGAAAATCTAGTATCTTTAGAGGTAAAAATTATTTGATTTATTCCATTAAACAATAACTATTAGATTTATTTTTTTTATATAGCACAACAATTTGTAATTGAATTATTTCTGATATTGTTTGAGTAATATTATTTGTAAATAAATCATGATGATTATATTACCTTATTTTAAATAATTTAAATTTTTTCTTTTGCAAATTTGAGTGTAGATATAATTTAACTGTTGATTTTTATAAACAATGAAATATGTTTTATATAATTATAATTCTTAATTTACTATTATTCATTAAATATACTTTTTCTTTTCTTCTTTAAATATTTAAATTAATTCTCATATGCATTATTGTTAATTTGGGAATAAATTTCTTTATATTACAGAATAAAGAGACAGAGAAACATTTTTCTACATGTTTTCATAACAATGGTCGACCTGAAGACATATTCGGATGCATGGGATGGCTCCAGTCATCTAATTATGCATCAAAAACATTAAAATCGAGCTACGCCGAGACTGTAAATAAATTCAACGAGAATCAAAAATTTTTATATAATAAAATTTATAATTGTTCGTATAAATCAAGATATGACTTTACTCAACGTCTGCAATATTTAAATAAACAATTTGATATTTGTGTTCATTATCAAAAGTCATCTAAAGAATGTATTGAACCAATTCATTCTTAAACAATATGTCTACCTCTAAATAATCAAATTATTCAACTCTTTTCTGATACTGTTTATCTATAATTAATTAATTCAATTGTTAATAATATAGTAGGACAAAACTTCCTTTTATTTTTCAAAGCCAAAAGTTTCTTTTTTCCCTCTTGGGATTTTTTTCTTTTGGAAATTTTATCTTGGCATTTTTTTTTATGAAGCTTTTGTATCTCTATCTAATTAAATTTATTTTTATGTGTATAAAAAATAATAAATGTTTATTAAAATTATCATTATGATTTTTAAATTGATTATATGTAAAAAAAAAGAATGAAAGATTAAAAAGAAATAGCAGTTCAAAAGTAAGAGAAAAGATAAAAGATAAAAGTACAATAAAAATTCTAAATGTAAGAAAAAAAAATGTTAATGATGTCATAAAGACTGCTAAAGCGGATAAGCATAGAAAAATAAATATTTACCTATGATTTCTATTTATACTATTATTTCTTTTTCATATTTAAATATTTCTAATAAATTGTGTACTTTGGTAATTATAATAATTGTTTATTGAGAATATTATTATTGATATTATTCAAGTTGATTACATTATTATTATTTATTTAGTTTTTAATTGAAATAAAATATTTTTTTAGTTGTTGAAATTATTATTTATTTCTATCTAAAATAGAACGTTTGCAACGAGGTGAAATAATACCTATGATTTCTACTGTATCAGACAAGTCAATCACGTGACTTGACTAATGCACTGGTTAGTTTTAATAAATTAGGAATTAGGAAAATACAGGTAAATATCAATTTACTTTGTGTTCGGCCACAGTGTATATATGTAAGTGCATATGTGAAGTATCATAAAACTCGTATTAGTGACATGGCTTTGCCACATCAAATCACAAGCATAATTATTATTGTGTACCATTATTAAATAATATTCTGTTTCATAATTTGAGCATAAAATAAAATAGTATTAATTTGCTTGAATAATTACAATTTGTGTTAATTATTTTTGATAAAATATAAAAAGCAAGTGTGCTCAAAAACCAAACAATACATGTTTTATGAAAAAAAGGATTATTTTAAATTCAAATACACTTGACAATGTTGACCTAATTTTTGTAAAATTACTTTTTATATTTTAAAAATTTATTCTCAAGAAAAAAAAAATCATTAGATATAGTTATTGTGATGTTGATGATAAGAATTTTTATATTTTAATTTTGTTATCACGTTGACAATGCGTGACAGGTTTTTTTTTTATTTTCGAATAACAACATTAGACTTTGGAGGATCATTGAAAAACTATTAGAACTGTCACAGTTTTTTTTATGAAAATAATAAGAGACATCGTTCTTTTTGATAAACAATTTTAGTTTTATTGGGAACAACGACAAGGCAACAATGAATAATATAAAATTAAAAATATTTGTGGGTCTTTTGCTGATTCATTTGATTGATCAGGTGAGTTTAATTTTTTCATTTAAATTTTAAAATAAACATATTGACGCAAATTGTGCAATTATTGTGTATTATACAATTTGCGTCAATATGTTTATTTTAAAATTATAAATTTTATATTATTTTATTTTTATTTTTATATAATAATATCATCGTTATAGATTTGTTGTGAAACAAATACGTTAGAAGACAAGTATAAAGCTGGAAAAAAAAATTTACTGTCAATTACAATAATCAATGATAATATCACCAATGATTTCAAGAAAATTGATAAAGAATATTTTAATTTATTGAATATATCTAAAGATCTCAATAATAAAAATATTGATGATTTTATTAAGTTGTCAAAAAAACAAACTGTCATGGAAGTTAATAATTTAGCACAAATTCTCAATAAATTTAGTCTCGATGAACAATCAAAATATGAAGATCTATTTCGATCAAATATTGAAGTAAGAATTAATTTTTTTTTTATCAATTTTTATTCAATTCATTAAATATTATCATTAATTAATTTTTGTCTTTTAATTATAGATTTACAAGTTGAATAAGACATTGTTTAATAACTGTTTTAAAAATAATAATTTATTGGATAAAATTATAAGATGTATTGATCAACATCACGACTCAAATAGCACCACAACAGAAAACGTGTATTACGAAAATATTAAAAATATATTGGATGCATATAATTTTCGTCTTCTTCTAGAAATAAAAGATTTTGAAAAAAAATTTATAAATACTACAAATAAAATTTTATCAATTGCAAAAAAAAATAACGATGAATTTATCAAGAGAAAATCAAGCATAATTATACCACCAAAATCATCAACAAATAAAGTAAGAAAAAAAATAAATAAATATAATTATTTAAATGACAATAATAAACACTAACAAAGTTTTATTTATTTTTTTTATTAAATAACAGAAAAATGAACCTTTGATGCATTTAATGTCTGGAACACAAGTCAACGAGACATTAAAAAATTTATATATTAATCATAAAAACATTTTAAATACAGTCAATTTAATAAACTGGATGGTTATACAATCAATGAATTCAAATATGACATTAAATCATATCTCAAAAATGAATCATATTAATCATCATGAGGAAAAAAATGTTCAATGTTGTTTTGATCATTCAAAAGTTGAACTGAATAAAGCAAAAAATATTGCTCTCAACGATAGTAACGAGTGTATTGAAGTTGAAAGGTTGAATTTAGAAAATCTAATATCCTTACAGGTAAAAATGATTTATAATAATTTTATCAATTTTTATATATAATAATAACAATTTATAATTAAAGTATTACAATTCAATATTTTGAAAATTGTTTGATGATAGCATTTGTGAATAAATTATAATTATTATATATTAATCCACGTTAGATAATTGAAAATTGGAAAATATGAGTGTAGTTATAATTTATCTGTTGGTTTTTATAAACAATGGAAAAATTTTTTATGTAATTACTAATTAGTATTTATACTGCTAGGTTTAATCAAGAAAGGAAAAATTGTTAATGTAATTTTAAATTGTTGCATATTACAGAATGAAAAGACAAAGAAACATTTTTCTTCATGCTTTTATGACAATGCTCGACCTGAAGATACATTTGCATGCATGGGATGGCTCCAGTCAACTAGATATGCAACAAATGATTTAAAATTGAGCTACGACGATGCTGTAAATAAATTCAACGAGAATCAAGAATGTTTATCTTCTAGAATTTTTGATTGTTCGTATAAATCAAGAGATGATTTTAATCTACGTTTGAAAAATTTGAATAATCAATTTGATAATTGTGTTCAATATCAAAAGTCATCCAAAGAATGTATTGAACCAATTTATTTTTAAGCAATATTTCTACCACTAAATAATCAAATTATCAAACTTGTTTCTGATACTGTTAATCAATAATTAATTAATTCAATTGTTAATAATATTGTAGGACAAAAGTTTATTTTATTTTCCAAAGCCAAAAGTTTTTTTTTTTCCTCTTGGGATTTTTTCTTTTGGCAATTTTATCTTGGCATTTTTTTTTATGAAGCTTTTGTGTCACAATCGAAAATACTAATCTAAATAAATTTATTTTTATTTGAATGGATTTTTACAAATATTTAATTTCCATATTTTAATAATGTTACTTCTTGTTTGTCACGTTTATTTTATTAGTGTTTTAATTTTTATTTCAAATTAAAATATATTTTTTTTTTCTATATCTAAATATTAATTATTTCATATATTTTCATTCTCTATTCTTATCAAACATTAATTAAAATAAATATTGAATATTTTACTATTTCTCCGATGGAAATATTTCTTTGAATTTCTCCGTATAGATAATTTTGCCGCCTTTTCTCCGAGAAAACATCGGATAAATTTTGATTTTTCGTTGCGTGGAAAAGTCGGAGAAAGTCGGAGAAATAGTTTCACTCTGATAACATAAATATTATTAGATAAATTAAATATAAATACATATAAATATAATTAAAATAATAATTATTTCAGAATAAAATTCAGAATTTAAATTTATTTATCAAAAAAAAAAATCTTTTCAAGGGAAAGCAATACCTTTGGAAAATTCACAGGGTATTGCTTCCCCTTAAACGAATTTTTTTATTTTGATAAATTTAAAAAATTTCGAATGGTAGTATTTATTTTTTCAAACTGCCTATCTTTTTGTACTTTGTTGTGTAGTAGGCATCATACTGTATATCTTGTATTTATGGACGGAACAGTTTTTTAATATCGACAATTTTTCCATATCAACAACATGGCCCTGATGAATAACGTATTTATACAGTAATACAGAACAGTAATTTATTTTAATTAATTAAATTACAAGGAAAAATCTGTAGCAAAGAAAAAGTTGTATTATTTCCTTAGCTACAGTTTTTCTCTTGTAATTTAATTAATCAAAGCAGATTACAGGTCTGTCTGTGATAAATCAAATTTAGAAAAAAAAAAAACTACAAAATATTATAAAGCTTTTGTATCTCCCTCGAAAAGATTAATTTATTTAAATTTATTTGTAGACAAATAAATGCTTTTTTTTTTTTTTTTTTTATTTGATTTTAGTTCTTTTGTACACTCTAATCAAAAAAAATTATCAAAATAAATTTATATTTTATAATTGTATAATTATATTATTGTTTTAAAACTAAATTTTTTTTTAAATTTTATTAATTTCTTCATAATATTTTGCTAACAAATAATTGTTTGCTGATAATAAAATTATCATAATAATTATTTTTCATTTAGTTTATAATAAATTGAAAATATAAATTTTGTATTAATTATAAATATTATTATTTAGTGTTCTCTGAAACGACTTGTAATTTTTTAATGAAAAAAAGGAAAATTTTGAATGAGAATATACTTACTTACACTGACCTAAATTTTATTATCAATATTCTTTTTATTTTATTTATTTTTAATAGCATGTTGACAGTGCCAGGTGGGTTTTTTTTTTATTTCGTAAAATGAACTTAGACTTTGGAAGATCATTCAAAAGCTATTATCACTGTTCTATTTATTGTTGAAAGAAGTCGTATTTTTTGATAAACAATTTTAGTTATATTGGGAACAACGACGAGGTAACAATGAATTATATAAAATTAAAAATACTTGTGGGCTATTTGCTGATCCATTTGATTGATCAGGTGAGTTTAATTTTTTTATTTAAATTATAAATCATAATTGCACAATTGTCAATATGTTTATTTTAAAATGATAAACTTTACATTAATTTTTATATAACAATATTGCCTTCAGATTTGTTGTGAAACAAATAATTTAGAAGACAAGTTTGAAACTGGAAGAGAAATTATATTGTCAATCTCAATCTATCATGAAAATATCACCAGTATTTTCGCGAAAATTGATAAAGAATATGATAATTTATCAAATATATTTAATGATCTAAATAATAAAAGTATCAACGATTTTATTGATCTATCAAAAAAACAAATTGTCATGGAAGTAAATAATTTAGCAAAAACTCTCAATAAATTTAGTATAGATGAACAATCGAAATATGAAGATTTTGTCCGAACAAATACCAACGTAAGAATAAATTAATTTTCTCCTAATTTTATTTATTTATTTATTTTTTCATTTTTCAAAATTATAGTCATTCAAAACAAAAATGCCATTATTTAATAATTGTTTAAAAAATTATAATTCATTGAAAAAATCATTGAGATGTATTGATCAGCATCAAAACACAAATAATGCAACAGATAATGAGTTTTACAAAAGTCTTAAAAATTTATTGGATCTATATAATATCATACTCATTCCAAAAATAAAAGATATCGAAAGAAGATTTATAACTGCTACCAATGAAATTATATTTATTGCAAAAAATATTAACGATGAATTAGTAAATAAAAAATCAAGCATAGGTATGCCATCAACATCATCAACAAATAAAGTACGATGAAAATTAATAAATATAAAAAAAATTAAGTAATATTTATATAATTAATTAAATAATAATAATAAACACTAATAAATTGTTTTTTTTTTTATTTTAAATAACAGAAAAATCAAATTTTGATGCATTCAATTCCTGGAAAGTACATTGATGATACATTAATTAATTCATACGTTGATCAAAAAAATATTTTAAATACAGCCAATTTAAATAACATTATTGCTATTCAATCAATTACATTGAATGTAACATTAAATCACTTGTCGAAAGTGAATAATATTAATGACCATGATAGAAAAAGTCTTAAATGTTGTTTTGATTATTTCAAAGTTCAGGTGGATAAAACAAAAATCATTGCTGTCAACGACAGCGATGAATGTATTCAAGTTGGAAAGAACGATCTAGAAATTCTAGTATCTTTACAGGTAAAAATTATTCAAATTAATTTCTAACGTACAATGATTATTTAAATAATTTATCTATACAATAACAACAGTTTATAAATTAATTATTCGTATTTGATATTTAAAAAATGGTTTGATTGTTATTATTTGTAATTAAATTATTTCCATTATTATTTTAATACAATTTTAATAATTTAAATTTCTTATTTTATAAATATATAACTCGAGGTATAAATAATCTGCTGGTTTTTATGAAAAATGACATAATTTTTATGTAATTAATTTTTAAATTTTAGTTTTATTTAATAATTTATTCTCTTCTCTTTGAATATTTGAATTTAATTTTATAATAAATTTGGTATTTTAGTTTTGATTTATTTTATATTACAGAATAAAGAGGCAGAGAAATATTTTCCACCTTGTTTTTATAACGATGCTCGATCTGAAGATATATTCGTGTGCATGGGATGGCATCAGTCTTCTAAAAATGCTCCAAATATTTTAAAAACGACCTATATAGAGGCTGTCAATAAATTCACCAAGAACCAACAATTTTTATCAAATAAAATTCTCAATTGTTCATCTAAATGGAGAAATAATTTTGACCAACATTTGAATAATTTAAATAATCAATTTGATATTTGTATTCAAAATCAAAGGCCATTTGCAAAATGTATTGAACCAACAACTCATAATTCTAAATAATCTAATGACTATTTTTTTTACATTTTTTTTATTCATAAATCATAAATTAATTGTTAAAAAATACTAGAAGGACAAAGGTTTACATTTTTTTTTTTTTTTGAAGCCACAATTTCCAAAAGTTTTTTTTATTTCCTTTCAGGATTTTTTCTTTATGAAATTTGTTTTTTATAGGCTTTTTTGTTATGAAATTTTTGTACCTTCATCTAAAATATTTATCTCAATAAATTTATTTTTACTTGTATACGAATTTTTTTAAAATTTAATTTTCATATTTTACCAGTTATAATATTTTTTTGTTGATAATATTATTTTTTTTTTTTTTTTAAATTAGATATTCTATGAGAGAAAAAATTTATATACTCAACAACCTTGAGATAAATTTTGTAAGGAAGGAGGAAAAAAAAAGGAAAAATAAAAATATAAACTTATTGAATATAGTGATATCCTGAGAAATAGCATTTTTATGAGTTACTTTAATAGCACGGTGACAATGCGTGACAGGTTTTTTTTTTTTTATTACTGAAAAACAAAATTATACTTTGGAACATCATTCGAAAGCTATTTTTTATTTTTTTATTTTATTTTATTTTATTACACCTCTCAGCACATTTCTGGCTGTTTATGAGGTACATATTACATGGTTGTATCTTTAAATTGATGGTTACATTCTTATTTGATATATATTATAGATTATCATATAGTAATTAATAAATTTATAAAATATGTTTCTCGGATTAACTAACTTATTACGTAGTATTATGAATATTTATATTATCAAATAATGTTAACAATAAATATTCTTTATATTTTTTAAATTTATTTAACCAGGAAAAAAAAAAGATAAAAATATAAACTTATCGAATATAGTGATAATTCTATTTTAAAAAATAGAATTTTTATATTTTTTTAAATTATTTTGCTGCTACGTTGACAATGCGTGACAAGTTTTTTTTTTTTTTATTTCTAAAAAACGAATTAGACTTTCGAACGTCATTTAACATCGATTAGCTTTAAAATAGCTTTAACTATTCTATATTTTTATTATAAAACTGTTGAGACACGTCGTAGTTTTTGATAAATAATTTTAGTTATATTGGAAACAACGACCAGATAACAATGAATTTTATAAAATTAAAAATACTTGTGGGTTTCTTGTTGATCCATTTGATTGATCAGGTGAGTTTGATTTTTTTTATTTAAATTATAAATTGTAATTGCACAATTGTCGTCAGTATGTTTATTTTAAAATAAATTATAAATTTTATATAACAATATCATCATTAGGTTCGTTGTGACACAAACGATTTAGCAGACTTGTTTATAACTGGGAATGAGATAACATTGTCAGTCAAAATTCACGAAAATGATACCACTATTTTTTTCAAGAAACTTGATGAAGAATATCGTAAATCATCGAATATATTTAAAGATTTGAATAATAAAAATTTTGATGATTTTATTGAGTTGTCAAAAAACCAAACAATCATGAAAGTAAGAATGTTTATACAAGAAATCAATAAATTTAGTCTGGATGAACAATTCAAATATGAAGATCTATTTCAAGAAAATATTGAAGTTAGAAATAATTTTTTTCTCGTCAAATTTTATCTATAATTCAATATATTTCCATTAATTTTTTTGTCTTTTAATTATAGGTATACAGGTTAATAGATATATCGTCTAAAAACTGTTTTAATAATACTTTATTGTATAAAATTTTGAGATGTATTGATCAACATCACAACTCAAAAAGCACCACTAATAACAATGAAACCGTGGTTTACGAAAATATGAGAGGTCTATTGAAATCCGTTAATCTTGCACTCTATAGAAAAATGAAAGATTACAAACCTGAATTTGTAATTGATACTATAATCATTTTATCTATTTTAAAAAATAATACTCTTGAATTTATCCATAGAAAATCAGACTTAAATATAACACAATCATCATCAATAAAAAAAGTAAGATAAAAATAAATAAATAATATAAAAAGACTTGATAATAAAATAATAATAATAAATATTTTTTTGTTACACAACAGGTTAATTCAAATGTTGATGATACATTAATGAATTTATACGTTGATCGAATAAATATTATAAACATGGCCGATTTAGAAAACTTTGTTGCAAATACATTTATTACATTGAATATAACATTAAATCTCATCTTGAAAGTAGATAATGTCAATGATAAAAAAAATTTTCAATGTTGTTTGAATAATTTTAGAGTTGAATTGGAGAAAGCAAAAAATACTACTGTCAGCAAGAGTAACAGATGTGTTGTAATTGAAAAATTGGATCTGTCAAGTCTAGTAGCTTCAGTGGTAAAGATTATAATATAATAACAACAATATATAAATATAAATTGATTATTTTAATTTTACATTGTGTAAATATGGGTCTAGATATAATTTATTTACTGATTTTTATAAACAATGAAATAATTTTTATGTATAATTCATATTTGTATATAATTTAATTTAATTTTTTTTTCCTTTAAATATTTGAATATCATTTTATACATAATTAATTATATTAATAATAAAAAATCAATTTATTATTTTAGTTTTGAATTATTTTATATTACAGGTTGAAGAGGCAAAGAAACATTTTCGTCCTTGTTTTTATAACGATCCTTTAACTAAAAAGATATTCGAATGCATGGGATTGCATCAATCTCCTAAAAATGCACAAAATATTTTAAAAACGACTTACAACGAGGCTGTAAATAAATTCACCAAGAGTCAACAATCTTTATCGGATAAAATGTTCAATTGTTCATTTGAATGGCGAAATTATTATAATCAACAATTGAATAATTTAAATAATCAATTTAATATTTGTATTCAAGATCTAAGGCCACTTGAAAAATGTATTAAACCAACAACTCCTAATTCTAAGTAATCTGATAACTATTTTTATTACATATTCTTTTTTCACGAATCATAAATTAATTGGTCAATTCAATTGTTAAAAATATAATATAGAAGGACAAAAGTTTGAATTCGTTATTTCCAAAGCCAACAATTTCTAAAAGTTTTTTTTATTTCCATTCAGGATTTTTTCTTTATGAAATTTGTTTTTTTTTTAGGCTTTTTTGCTATGAAATGTTTTTACCTACATCTAAAATATTTATCTCAATAAATTTATTTTTACTTGTATACTAATTTTTTAAATATTCAATTTTATATTTTAATAATTATTATAATGATTGTTTATTGATAATATTATTATTTTTTTTTTTTAAATTACATGTTTTATGAGAAATTAAATTTAAATAATATACTCAACAATATTGAGATGAATTTTGGAATCAATATTTATATATTTTAAAAATTTATTTAACAAAGAAAAAAAATTAAAATATAAATATAAACTCATTGAATATAGTGATAAAGATATTCTGAGGAACAGAATTTTTATATTTTATTGGTTATTTTATTAGCACGTTGACAATGCGTGACAGGTTTTTTTTATATTTTTCAAATACAAGTTTAGACTTTGAAACATCGTTAAAAATCTATTAACAATAAATATTTTTTTTATATTTTAAAAATTTATTTAACAAAGAAAAAAAAAATATAAAAATATAAATTCATCGAATGTAGTAATAATTTTATTTTGAGAAATAAAATTTTGATATTTTTTCTGCTGCCACGTTGACAATGCATGACAAGTTTTTTTTTTTTATTTCTGAAAAAAAAGATTAGACTTTGGAATGTCATTTAATAGCCATCAGCATTATTCTATATTTATTATAAACTAGTTCAGAAAAGTCATAGTTTTTGATAAATAATTTTAGTTATATTGGGAACAACAACAAGGTAACAATGAATTATATAAAATTAAAAATATTTGTGGGTTTTTTGCTGATCCATTTGATTGATCAGGTGAGTTTAATTTTTTTATTTAAATTATAAATTATAATTGCACAATTGCTGTCAATATGTTTATTTTAAAATTATAAATTTTATATTTTATTTTTATATAACAATATTGTCTTTAGATTTGTTGTGAAACAAAAAATTTAGCAGACTTGTTTAAATTTGGGAATGACATTATATTGTCACTCATAATTCACGAAAATGATACCACTATTTTTTTCAAAAACATTAGTGAACTGTATGGTAATTCATCGGATATATTCAAAGATTTGAACAATAAAAATATTGATAATTTTATTGAGTTATCAAAAAACCAAACAATCGAAGAAGTGAAAAATTTAATACAAAAAATCAATAAATTTAGTTTGGATGAACAATTCAAATATAAAGAACTACTTGAATCAAATATTCAAGTAAGAATTAATTTTTTCCTCGTCAAATTTCATCTAATTCATTATATTTTCATTAATTTATTTTGGTCTTTTAATTATAGATATACAGGTTGAATAAGACATTGTCTAATATCTGTTTAAAAAATAATAATTTATTGTATCAAATATTTAGATGTCTCGATGATCATCACAACTCAGAAAGCACCCCTAATAAAAATGAAACCTCGGTTTACGAAAATATGAAAGAGCTATTAAAAGACTCTATCTTTAAACTCTATATAAAAATACAAGATTTAAAATATATATTTAAAATTAATACAGGAATCATTTTATCTATTTTAAGAAAAAATAATTACGAATTTATCCATAGAAAACCAAACATACCAAATATATCACCACCATCATCAACAAAAAAAGTAAGATATAATTTAATAATGTAAAAAGACTTGATAATAAAATAATAAAAAAATTTTAATAAATATATTAAATAATAATAATAAATATTTTTCTGTTACACAACAGGATAATTCAAATTATCAAACAAACGATAATGATACATTAATTAATTTATACATTAATCAAACAAATATTTTAAACATGGCTGATTTAGAAAACTTTGTTGCTAATAAATCAATAACATTGAGTGTAGCATTAAATCTTATCTTGAAAGTAAATAATGGCGATGATAAAAAAAATTTTCAATGTTGTTTTGATAATTTTAAAGTTGAATTGTTGAAAGAAAAAAATATTGTTGTCAACAAGAGTAATGAATGTGTTGAAGTTGAAAGGTTAAATTTAGAAAATTTAGTATCTTCAGAGGTAAAGATTATAATCCAATAACAACAATATAAGATAATTATTTAATTTTACACTGTGTGAATATGAGTCTCGATATAATTTATTTGCTAGTTTTTATAAACAATGAAATCATTTTTATGTAATTAATATTTGTAATTTAATTTTTCTTCAAAATTTGAATATTATTTTGTAGATAATTAATTATATTATTATTTAAAAATAAATTTGGTATTTTAGTTTTTAATTATTTTATATTACAGATTGAAGAGGCAAAGAAACATTTTCCTCCTTGTTTTTATAACAACCCTCGACTTGAAGATATATTCGTGTGCATGGAATTGCATCAGTCTCCTAAAAATGCACCAAAAATTATAAAAACAATCAACAACCAAGCTGTGTATGAATTAAAAAAGAATCAACAATTTTTATACAATAAAATTTTTAATTGTTCGTATAAAACAAGAAATCATTTTAATCAACAATTGGAATATTTAAATCATCAATTTGATGTTTGTGTTCGAAATCAAAGGCCACTTGAAAAATGTATTGAACCAACAACTCATGATTCTGAATAATCTAATAACAATTTTTATTACATATTCTTTTTTCATAAATCATAAATTAATTTGGTAATTCAATTTTTAAAAATATAATGCAGAAGGACAAAAGTTTGAATTTGATATTTCCAAAGCCAACAATTTCTAAAAGTTTTTTTTATTTGCATTCAGGATTTTTTCTTTATGAAATTTTTTTTTTATAGGCTTTTTTTCTTTTCGAAATTTTTTTATGCTAGAAATTTCATCGTGGCGTATTTGTTATGAAACTGTTGTATCTCAATCAAAAATATTCATCTCAATAAAATTATTTTTATTCATGAAAAAGTTTTTTAAATATTTAATTTTTATATTATAATATTTATAATAATTGTTTATTGATAATGTTATTAATTTCATTACTTTAATATTTTGGCATATTACATATTTTCATTCATAGAGTTGCCATTTGAGTTTATGATAAAATAAGATAGATATTTTTGGCTGTCAATAATATTATTTGTTTTTGGCTAGAATTGCATGTTTTATGAGAAAAAAATTTTTAGCTGCAGCAACAAGAATTTAGCTTGCTGAAACTGTAGAGTAACTAACCATTGGTTTCTTCTTTTAGCGAGCTAAATTCTCGTTGCTGCAGCTGAAAATTTCTTTCAAATCACCTCAGTTGTAAAGGAAATTAATACAAAAAGATAATAAGTTGGAATGTCGAAAAATAAATTTTTGGCCCTTGTTATTACAATATTTTAACTTCTACTTATAACTTCGAAATACATGTTAGTTTTGAAAATAAAGAAAATATTTTTGAAGCAATAAACGAAAAACATTTACCTTGACTGAGATCCAATACCTCCAAATGCTATTCAAATATATAATCAACTCCACTTATAAAAATAATCAACTTAAGAATATAATTAATAAAAATGTTTATTACTCTAAAACCCTGGTGAAAAAATTTCTCCGCCGTTTCTCCACTTTTCTCCGTCTTTTTCAAAAATGATTCATGGTTGGAGAAATGGTGGAAATATTTCCACCATTTCTCCACCTGAAATTTAGCAATTACAAGAAAAAGAAGAGACATCTAGTGGAAGTGAAAATCCGCAACGAAAGAATATTCTTTTTGAAAAAGACATTTTAAATATACAGGAACAATTAAATTTTAAACGCGATATCAAATGAATTATGTTGAGTAATTGCGGAATATTTAGCCGCTGTAAATTGTTTATTGTTTATTAAATTAAATAATAATCTAATTTAGACTTCATTTTCAAGCAACATTAATTTACATGATAAGCAAAGTGATATAAATATAAGTTGTTTAAGATTAAAACATCATATTTAATTATTTTCATTATTAAATATTAATTAAGAATTATTATTTGTAATTAATGAATATTTGTCAACATGGTTTATTCATAAAAATTTAGATTATTTTATAAAAATTAGAATTTATACATCAGCTGGACTATTAATAAATTATACTATCCTATATGGAGAAAAAATAAATAAATAACCATAAAAATAAAATTTTTAAATTTTATTATTTATTTTTATCTGAAATAACATGTTTTATTTTTATTAAATTCAAATAATATACTTAACAACGAGCTAACTTTTTTAATCAATATTTTAATAATTTATTTGACACGAAAAGAAAAAAAAAAAAAACCAAACTCATTAAATATAGTTGGTGTGATAAAAAGAACTTTTATATTTTATTAATACTTTTTTTATAATAGTAGCATGTTGACAGTACGTGATGGGCTGATTTTTATTTTGTAAAATAAAGTGAGACTTTGGAAGATCATAAGAGAGCTATTAGCACTGCTCTATTTAATATGAAACTGCTAAAATATATTGTCGTTTATGATAAAAAATTTTAGTTATATTGGGAACAACGACAAGGTAACAATGAATTATATAAAATTAAAAATACTTGTGGGTTTTTTGCTGGTCTATTTGATTGATCAGGTGAGTTTAATTTTTCTATTTAAATTATAAATTATAATTGCACAATTGTCGTCAATATGTTTATTTTAAACTTAATAATTTTATATTTATTTTTATACAACAATATTGACATCAGTTTTGTTGCGAAACAAATACGTTAGAAGACAAGTATAAAACTGGAAAAGATATTTTATTGTCAATCACAATCAACCATGACAATGTCAAAAATTTTTTCACAAAATTTCATAAAGAATATAATCATTCATCGAATATATTTAAAGATGAAAATGATAAAAGTATTATCGATTTTATTGATCTATCAAAAAAACGAATTTTCATGGAAGTCAATAATTTAGCACAAAAACTCAACAAATTAAGTCTAGATGAACAATTAAAATATGAAAAATTTATTCGAGCAAATATTGAAGTAAGAATAAATTTTTTTTCTCCTTATTTTATACAAATTTATTACATTTTTATTGATTGTTTTTTTTTGCTTTTAATCATAGATATACAAGATAAATGTGAGATTCTTTAATAATTGTTTTAAAAATAATAATTTATTGAATGAAATTTTGGATTGTATTGATATTTCTCAAAACACAAAAACCACTAAAAAAGCAGATAATGAGGATTACAACAATATGAAAAATTTATTGGATACATATAACTCTCTTCTCATTCAAAGGATAAAATTAGCTGAGAAAAATTTTATAACTACGACAAATGAAATTATATTTCTTGCAAAAAATAATAATGATTTTTTAATCAAGAAAAAAACGAGCACAAGTATACCATCCACATCATCAACAAATAAAGTGAGACGAAAATGAATGACTAGTATTGAAATGATTTCGTGATATTTATCTAAACACCTAAATAATAATGATACTAACGATAAACATTGTTTTTTCATTACAGATGAATCAAAATTTAATGTATTCTGGACCACACGTTAATGATTCCTTAAAAAGTATTTATATTAAACAAAAAAATATTCTAAATACAGCCAATTTAGAAGACTTAATTGTCATTCAATCAATTATTGTGAATACAACATTGGATCATATCTTGAAAAAGAATAATATTATTAATAATGATAGAAAAAATGTTCAATGTTGTTTTGATTATTCAAAAGTTCAATTGGATAAAGTGAAATTCATTGCTGTCAATGACAGTGATAAATGTGTTGAGGTTGAATTGTTAAATCTAAAAAATCTATCATCTTCAAATAAGGTAATAATTATTTAAATAAATTTTAATATAAACAATTTAATATTTTGAAAATTGTTCGAGTGATTAAATTTGTAAATTTACAGAATAAAGAGGCAGAAAAATATTTTTCTACCTGCTTTCATGATAATAGTGAACTTGAAGATGTATTTGGATGCATAGGGTGGCTCCAGTCATCTAAGTATGCTCTGAAAGCTTTAAAATTGAGTTACAACGAGGCTGTGAATAAATTCTACAAGAATCAAGAGCTTTTAACTACTAGAATTTTTGATTGTTCGTATAAATCAAGAGATTATTTTAATCAACGTTTAAAACATTTGAATAATCAATTTGATAATTGTATTCAACATCAAAAATCATCTGACAAATGCATTGAACCAACAAGTGATAATTTCATACCAATAACTTTACCACCAAATACGCAAATTATCAAACTTGATATTGTTACTGTTAAGCCATAATCCATTAATTCAATTGTTAAAAATATTGTAGGACAAAAGTGTTTTTATTTTGCCAAAGCCAAAAGTTTTTTTTTTTTCCTTTCTGGATTTTTTCTTTTGGAATTTTTATCTTTGTATTTTTTTCATGGAGCTTTTGTACCTCAATCAAAAATATTAATCCAAATAAATTTATTTTTATTTGTAGATGAATTTTTTAAAAATTTAATTTCCATATTTTAATAATATTATAGTAAATGTTTCCTGATAATATCATTATTATTACTTTACTTTTGGCATACTACATATTTTTATTCATTGAGTTGCCATTTGAGTTTAAAATAAAATAAGATATATTTTTGGCTGTCAATATTGATATTTATTTGTGGCTAGAATTGCATGTTTTATGAGAAAAAAAAAAAATTTAGCCGCAACAACGAGAATTTAGCTTGCTGAAACTGTAGAGTAGCTAACAAATTGGTTTTTTTTTCAGCGAGCTAAATTCTCGTTGCTGCAGTTTTTGCACAAAAAAGTTAAACACAAATAATACTGTCGTTTATTGCATTTTAAATAACAAGCACTACAATTTCGGGGGGGGGGGATAAATTAACAGTTTCCGATTATCAAAATTAATAAAATGAGTTAGAACGAATTGATGACAACTTTCACGTGATGTAGACATCAGCAATATTACAAAAAAATTGATAACTCCAGAGCAGTTAAATTAATTCAAAGTAGAAAAAACTTGATCACGCTTAAAGTCGAATATGCAAATGTTATTTTTCAAATAACTTCATGTTAACACTAATGAATTTTGTTTTATTTTCAATATATTACTTTGGAACCCTGGTAGAAGTATTTCTCCACCGTTTCTCCATTTTTTTCGACAATGACCCATGATTGGAGAAATGGCGGAGAAATATTTCTACAATTTCTCCAACCTTTCTCGACCTGAAATTCAGCAATTTAGAGAAAAAGAAGGGACATCTAGTGAAAGTGAAAATCCACAGGAAAAAGTAAGTTTATATATTCTATTACAATTTATAACAGGATATCAAATGAATTACGTTGATTAATTGCAGTTTTCAGCTGCTGTAATTTGTTTATCGTTGATTGAATTAAATAATAAATTACTTTTTTTCGTATATAGGTAAGTAGGTGACTTCATTTTCAAGCAAAATAAATCTACATGATAAGCTTATTAAATTATTTTCATTATTATAAATATTGAATAGAATTATTATTCGCTTCTAATAAATATTTATCAATATTATTTATTCATAAAAATTTATAAAAGAAAAATGTAATAAATGTATCATGACATTTGGCAATGTCAGCTAGGCTATTAATAAACAATAATATCTACAATTATATATTTGAATTTGTGAAAAAAAATTTCGTCAACTTATTTTCGCTTTATTTTTAATAACTATAAAGTCATTATCATTTTTATCATTTTTATTAACGTCATCATTGTCATCTTCAATAACACGGCAATAAAATAATTATAAATTATCTTAACCGACCAATCACCAACTCTGTATTTAAACTTCACTTCTCCCTTGTCAAGTACATCATCACCAGATGGATTGAGAACAATTGGAACAAGCCAATTTAAATCTCCCTCAGTTGCTGGTAGCTGTACAATTTGACAATCAAACATATTACCAAGAGCATCATGTACAGCATTCATTCCACTTTTACCAAGAACATAAAATATAGAAAAAAAAATATACACCTAAATTTTGTAATCAATATTTTTATATTTTACTATTTTCTTCCACTAAAAAAAAAATAAAATAAAAAAAAAAAAAACTCATTAAATATATTTGTTGTGATTTTGATGAAAGATTTATTTTATTAATCCTGCTATAACGTTGACAATGCGTGACAGGTGTTTTTTTTTTTTTTTATTTTCGAAAAAACAAGACTAGACTTTGGAGGATCATTGAAAATACATTAGAAGTGTCCTAGTTTTTTTTTCGAAACTTGTAAAGGAAGTCGTCGTTTCGATTATTATAAAACTAGTAAAGCACCTTGTCGATTTTGACAAAAAATTTTAGTTATATTGGGAACAATAACAAGGTAACAATGAATTACATAAAATTAAAAATATTTGTGGGTCTTTTGCTGATCCATTTGATTGATCAAGTGAGTTTAATTTTTATCATTTAAATTATAAATCATAATTGCACAATTTTCAATATATATAATTTAAAATTTTATATTATTTCATTTATATTTTTATACAATGATATTATCGTTAGATTTATTGCGAAAAAAATACATTAGAAGACAAATATGTTAATGGAATAGAAACTTTATTGTCAATCTCAATCCATCATGATAATATCACCAGTATTTTCGCGAAAATTGATAAAGAATATAATAATTTATCGAATATATTTAAAAATAAAAATGATACAAGTATTGTCGACTTTATTGATCTAGCAAAAAAACGAATTTTTATGGAAGTCAATAATTTAGCACAAAAACTCAATAAATTAAGTCTAGATGAACAATTAAAATATGAAAAATTTATTCAAGCAAATATTGAAGTAAGAATAAATTTTTTTGTCTCCTAATTTTATTTAAATTTATAACATTTATTTTGATTGTTTGTTTTTCTTTTAATTATAGCTATACAAGATGAATGTGAAGTTCTTTAATAATTGTTTGATGAATAATGATTTATTGTATAAAATTTTGGGTTGTATTGATCATCCTCAAAACACAAAAAGCAACGCTAATAAATCAGATATTGAGGTTTACAACAATATGAAAAATTTATTGGATACATATAACTCTCTTCTCTTTCAAAAAATAAAATTAGCTGAGAAAAATTTTATAACTACGACAACTGAAATTATATTTCTTGCAAAAAATAATAATGATTATTTAATCAAGAGAGAAACAAGCATAAGTATACCATCCACATCATCAACAAATAAAGTGAGACGAAAATAAATGACTAGCATTAAAATAATTCTATAATATTTATATAATCACCTGAATAATAATGATACTAACGATAAACATTTTTTTTTTTACGACAGAAGAATCGAAATTTAATGTATTCTGGACCACACGTTAATGATACATTAAAAAATATTTATATTAAACAAAAAAATATTATAAATACAGCCAATTTAGAAGAATTTATTGCCATTCAATCAATTATTGTGAATACAACATTGGATCATATCTTGAAAGTGAATAATATTATTAATAATGATAGAAAAAATGTTCAATGTTGTTTTGATTATTCAAAAGTTCAATTGAATAAAGTAAATTTCATTGCTGTCAACGACAGTAACAAATGTGTTGAAGTTGAATTGTTGAACTTAAAAAATCTATCATTTTCACAGGTAAAAATTATTTAAATTAATTTTATTATACAATTTAATATTTTGGAAATTGTTTGAGTGATTTAATTTGTAAATTTACAGAATAAAGAGGCAGAAAAATATTTTTCTACCTGCTTTCAAGACAATAGTGAACCTGAAGACATATTTGAATGCATAGGGTGGCTTCAGTCATCTAATTATGCTCTAAAAAATTTAAAATTGAGTTACAACGAGGCTGTGAATAAATTCACCAGGAATCAAGAATTTTTAACTTCTAGAATTTTTGATTGTTTGTATAAATCAAGAGATTATTTTAATCAATGTTTGAAACATTTGAATAATCAATTTGATAATTGTATTCAACATCAAAAGTCATCTGACAAATGCATTGAACCAATAAGTGATAATTTTATGCCAATAACTCTACCACCAAATACTCAAATTATCGAACTTGATTTTGTTACTGTTAAGCCATAACTAATCAATTCAATTATTAACAATATTGTAGGACAAAAGTGTTTTTATTTTTCCAAAGCCAAAAGTTTTTTTTTTTCCTTTCTGGATTTTTTCTTTTGGAATTTTTATCTTTGTATTTTTTTCATGGAGCTTTTATACCTCAATCAAAAATATTAATCTAAATAAATTTATTTTTGTTTTTATGAATTTTTTCAATATTTATTAATTATAATTTCCATGTTTTAATAATTATAATAAATGTTTCCTGATAATTTTATTATTATTGTTACTTTAACTTTGGCATATTACATATTTTCATTCATAGATTAGCCACTTGAGTTTATAATAAAATAAAATATATTTTTGGCTGTCAATATTATTATTTATTTTTGGCTAGAATTGCATGTTTTATGAGAAAAAAAAATTTTAGCTGCAGCAACGAGAATTTAGCTTGCTGAAACTGTAGAGTAGTTAACAAATTGGTTTTTTTTTTCAGCGAGCTAAATTCTCGTTGCTGCAGTTAAAAGTTTTTTTAAGTGCACCTTCGTTGTGAAGCAGATCTATACATAAAGAAATTAACGACACTATCGTACTTTTTTATTTTTATCTTGTAAAAATTGATCGTTCATATTAACTGTCAGCTAATGAAAATATGATCGATCAATTTTAAAAAGATGCTGACACAAATTAATTAATATAATGTAATTAATATTCAAATAAAATCAAGTAAAATCGTCGGGGGGTCATAGTAATTGTCTCGACATGAAATTGTGACCGAACCGATGACAACTTTAAAACTCACTCATTGTAGACATCAACGACATTGCAAAAAAAATCAATATTTCGGGAGCAATTAAATTAATTTAAAGTATGAAAAATTTGCTTACGGTCAAAGTCGAATATACAAATGTTTTACTTCAAATAACTCTCATGTTAACACTAATGAAGTTTTTATTTAATTTTTAATAAATTACTTTGGAACCATGGTGGAAATATTTCTCCACTGTTTCACCGTCGTTTCTCCATTTTTTTTCGAAAGCGACCCGTGGTTGGAGATGGCGGAGAAATATTTCTACTGATTTCTACCATTTCTCCAACCTATTTCTCGACCTAAAATTTAGCAATTTAGAGAAAAAGAAGGGACATCTAGTGGAGGTGGAAATCCACAAGAAAAAGTAAGTTTTAAATTATCCTCATTATTATGAATATTGAATAAGAATTATTATTTGCTTTTAATAAATATTTATCAATATTTTTTCTTCATAAAAATTTCTAAATGAAAAAATGTAATAAATGTATTATGAAAGGCCTGTTTCAGCTGGGCTATTAATAAAAAAATACAATTATACTTGAATTTGTGAAAAAAAATTTCAACAACTTATTTTCGCTTTATTTTTAATAACTTTAAAGTTATTTTAAAAACTTTAAAGTTATAACGCCGTCATTGTCATCTTCAATAACGCTGCAATAAAATAATTATATAAATTAGTTTAATAAATCAAACAACAATTAAAAATATAAATTATATAAACATACGCATTCCACAGCTTGATTAAATCTTTAGTATTATTTTTAGTTGTTATTGAATCTGAAGAAGATAAACCTGGTACTCTGTATTCAAACTTCACTTCTCTCTTGTCAAGTACATCATCACCAGATGGATTAAGAACAATTGGAACAAGCCATTTTAAATCTTCCTCAGTTGCTGGTAGCTAGACAATTTGACAATCAAACATATTACCAAGAACAACATGTACACCATTCATTCCACTTTTACCAAGAACATAAAATATAGAAAAAAAAAGATATTTAGCTAAATTTTGTAATCAATATTTTTATATTTTAATATTTTCTTTCACTAAAAAAAAAATAAAATAAAAAAAAAATAAGTCATCAAATACATATATTTGTTGTGATTTTGATAAAAGATTTATATAAGATAAAAGATTTATCAATCCTGCTATCACGTTGACAATGCGTGACAGATTTATTTTTTTATGTTTATGAAAAACAAGATTAGACTTTGGAGGATCATTGAAAACATATTAGAAGTGTTCTAGTTTTTTTTCGAAACTTGTAAAGGAAATCGTTCTTTTTGACAAACAATTTTAGTTATATTGGGAACAACAACAAGGTAACAATGAATTATATAAAATTAAAAATATTTCTGGGTTTTTTGCTGATCCATTTGATTGATCAGGTGAGTTTAATTTTTTTCATTTAAATTATAAATCATGATTGCACAATCGTCAATATGTTTATTTTAAAATTATAAATATTATGTTATTTTGTTTTTATTTTTATATAATAATATCATCGTTAGATTTGTTGCGAAACAAATACGTTAGAAGGCAAGTATGAAACTGGAAGAGAAATTTTATTGTCAATCACAATCAAACATGATAATGTCACCAGTTTTTTCATTAAAATTCAAAAAGAATATGATAATTTATCGGCTATATTTAAAGATGAAAATGATAAAAGTATTATGAGCTTTGTTGAGTTATCAAAAAAACAAGCTGTCATGGAAGTCAATAATTTAGCACAAAAACTCAACAAATTAAGTCTAGATGAGCAATTAAAATATGACGATTTTTTCCGATCAAATATTGAAGTAACAATAAATTTTTTTTATATACTAATTCTATTCGATTTCTTATTTTTACAATAATTGGTTTTCATCTTTTTTTAATTATAGATATTCAAGACAAATATGACAATCGTTGATAATTGTTTAAAAAGTAATGATTTAATGAACAAAATTTTGAGATGTATTGATCGGCATCAAAATTTAAAAAGCAACACTAACAAAGTGGAAAATAAATTTTATGAAAGTATTAAAAATTTATTGGGCACATATAATTCTATAATTATTTCAAAAATTAAAGTAGCTGAAAAAAAATTTCTAACTGCGGCCAATAAAATTATATCAATTGCAAAAAATAATAACGAGGAATTAATCAAGAGAAAATCAAGAATAAATGTAACATCATCAACAAATAAAGTAAGATTAAAAAAAAAATATATATTAGCGATTAAACAACAATAATAAACACTAATGACTTTTCTTTTTTTTGTTCTAAATAACAGAAAGATCAACCGTTGGTGCATTCAATTTCTGGAACACAAGTTAACGAGACATTAAAAAATTTTTATAATTATCAAAAAAAAATATTAAATACAGCCAATTTATTAAACTGGATTGTTATACAATCGATGAGTTCGAATATGACATTAAATCACATCTCAAAGATGAATCAGGTTAATGAGCATGATAAAAAAAATGTTGAATGTTGTTTTGATTATTCAAAAGTTCAATTGGATAAGGCTAAAAATATTGCTGTCAGCGAAAGTAACAAATGTGTTGAAGATGAGATGGTGAATTTAGAAAATTTAGTATCTCTGCGGGTAAATATTATTCAGATTAATTTTAATATACAATATAATTATTTAAATAATTTTTTCATATAATAACAAAGTTTATAATTGAATTTTTTTTAAAATTGTTCGAGTAATATTATTTGTAAATAAATTATTATTATTTTTGTTATTATTATTTGATTAATACAATTTAAATTTTAAATTTTGTAAATATGAGTCAAGATAAAATTTATCTGTTGGTTTTTAAATACAGTGCAATAATTTTGATGCAATTAGTATTTTAAAATTAATTTTATTCATTAAATATTATAATTCGTTTTTTTCTTCTTCTGTAAAAATATTTAAATATATAACTTTATCAAATATAGTTTTAATGATAAGGAATGAATTTGTTTTTTTTTTTTTTTACAGAATCAAGAAGCAGAGAAAATTTTTTATACTTGTTTTTGTAATAATACTCGATTAGATGATATATTCGAATGCATGGGATGGCTTCAGCCATTTGAGAGTATACCAAAAACTTTAAAATTAAATTACAACGAGGCTTTGAAAAAATTCAACAACAATAAAGAATTTTTAACTTCTAGAATTTTTGATTGTTCGTATAAATCAAGAGATTATTTTAATCAACGTTTAAAACATTTGAATAATCAATTTGATAATTGTGTTCAATATCAAAAGTCATCTGACAAATGCATTGAACCAACAAGTGATAATTTTATGCCAATAACTTTACCACCAAATACTCAAATTATTGAACTTGATTTTGTTACTGTTAAGCCATAATTAATTAATTCAATTGTTAAAAATATTGTAGGACAAAAGTGTTTTTATTTTTTCAAAACCAAAAGTTTTTTTTTTTTCCTTTCTGGATTTTTTCTTTTGGAATTTTTATCTTGGCATTTTTATTATGGATTTTTTGTACCTCAGTCAAAAATATTAATCTAAATAAATTTATTTTTGTTTTTATGAATTTTTTAAATGTTTATTTTCTATTTTTAATAATAATCCTATATTTTTAGCACCTTCATTTTATTAGTGTTTTAATTTTTATTTCAAAATAAAATATATTCTTTCTTTCTATATCTAAATAATAATTATTTCATATATTTTTATTTTCTGATATTATCATACAGTATTTGAAATAAATATTAAATATTTTACTAATTTTCGGGTGATTTTCCTGTCTAGAAAATTTTACCGCTCTTTCTCCGAGAAAAAATCAGATAAATTTTGATTGTTTGTTGCATAAAAAAGTCGAAGAAAAGTCGGAGAAATAATTTTACTCGGATAATAGAAATATTATTATATAAATTAAATATAAATAAATATTACTATAAATAAAATAATAATCATTTCAAAATAAAATTCAAAATCTAAATTTATTTATCAAAAAAAAAAATTTTTTAAACAAACTTTTTTAATTTTATAAATTTAAAAAATTTCAAATGGTATTATTATTTTTATTTATCTTTTCAAACCGCCACAAATTTATTTATTATTAAAAAAATCTATTACTGCTTTAGGATAGTAACTATGCAATCATAACTTTTTCAGCTGAGTGGTAAGGCTTTCTTTTAACAAATGATACAAATAAGATATATAAGTCATGATGAATTTTCAATAACGATCATACAGGCAGACCAGTAATTTACTTCAATTAATTCAATCACAAGGAAAAATCTGTAGATGGGAAAAAGTTGTATTATTTCCTTAGCTATACATTTTTTTCTCTTGTAATTTAATTAATCAAAGCAGATTACAGGTCTGCCTGTAATGAATCAAATTTAAAAAAAATAAAAAATAAAAAATTATTATAAAGCTTTTGTATCTAACTCAAAAATATTAATTAAATTAGATTTATTTGTAGCAAACAAATGTTTATTTTTTTTTTTTTAAATTACATTTACACTCAAATCAAAAATAATTATCAAAATAAATTTATGTTTTATAATTATACAATTATATTATTGTTTTAGAACTAAATTTATATTTTTTAATAATGTTACCTCTTGCTTGTCACGTTTATTTTATAAGTGTTTTAATTTTTATTTCAAAATAAAATATATTTTTTATTTCTTTATCTAAATATTAATTATTTCATATATATATATATATATCTCTTTTCTATTATAATCAAATAATAATTAAAATTAATATTAAATATATTTTACTTATTCTCCGATGGAAATATTTCTTTGAAATTTTGCCGCCTTTTCTCCGAAAAAACATCGGATAAATTTTGATTTTTCGTTGCATGATAAAGTCAGAGAAAAATCGGAGAATCAATTTCACTTGGATAATATAAATCTTATTATATAAATTAATTTTAAATAAATATAACTATAAATTAAATAATAATCATTTTAAAATAAAATTCAAAATCTAAATTTATTTATAAAAAAAAAAAGTTTGTTAAACCAATTTTTTGATTTTTATAAATTTTAAAAATATCAAATGGTATTATTATTTTCATTAATTTTTTTTAAATTGCAAATAATTTGCTACCAAAAAAATTATCGGCCATCAATTATGTATCATTATTAGCCTTATTATAGTGAATAATAATTGATTGAGCAATTTTTACTAGTAATAAATTGATTTTCGATCATATAAGCAGACTGGTAATTTATTTTAATAAATTAAATTACAAAGGAAAATTTGTAGCCAAAAAAAGATGTATTATTTCCTCAGCTACATTTTTTTCTTTGTAATTTAATTCATTAAAATAATTTACACGTCTGCCTATAATCAATCAAAAATTAAAAAACAAAATATATATTCAAAAAAAAAGCGGCAATTCAGCTGGTAAAAAAGATATGCAACTGATAAGGTAGAAATTAAACATATCATGAGAAAAAAAAATGGCCGACCTTAGACTCAATCTGGGGAATCAAAAGAACTAGATGCCAAATAAGACACACAACAAAATTACTAGTGCCCTGCTTTCCCTCTCTCCAACTCTCTCATTTTTTTTTTTTTTCTCTTTCTTTTTTGTTCAAAGTCAGTTGCAGAAGGTATGTGTAGTTTTTGTTGACCAATATTATTATTAAAAAACAACATAAATAAATAATTATATCATCAATAATATTACTCAATTAATCTACATTTAATTCTATCAATTAAATACATAAAATTTTATTTAAAAGTGTTCTATAAATCAACAATAAATACATAAATTATTTACTGACATTTTGCCACGTGTGTTTTGTTAATTAAAAAAAAAGTTAATTCACTTAAAATATGTCAAATAATTACAAAAAAAATACTACAAATAATCAACAATATTATTGTTAATTTATAGTTAATAATTTGAGTTGTAATAATAGCTTGAATTAATATTTTTTACTGCAAGCAATTAATAAACGTCAACTAACCTCAAATTATTTTTATAATAATAATTAAATTAATTGAGAATTTAACAAAAAAAAATGATTTAATTATTTATAACTTGTTGTTGATAATTTTATAAATTAGTGTTAAAATAATTTGACTTGTTTTGGATATTTTTATAAATAAATATTACAATAATTTGACTTTTTTTTTTGTTTTAGCATAAACTGCAGTCATGACTAACTCAAAGGGTTATCGTCGTGGTACACGAGATCTTTTCTCTCGTAAATTCCGTAACCATGGTACAATCCCTTTGTCCACGTACATGAAAGTGTACAAAGTTGGTGACATCGTTGACATCAAAGGAAATGGTGCAGTACAAAAGGGTATGCCCTACAAGGTATATCATGGCAAGACTGGAAGAGTCTTCAATGTAACCGCTCATGCTCTTGGAGTTATTGTCAACAAACGTGTTCGTGGTAATATTCTTGCCAAACGTATCAATGTTCGTATTGAACATGTTACACACTCAAAATGTCGTGAAGATTTTTTGAAACGTGTTAAACAAAATGAAAAACTCAGAAAGGAAGCCAAGGAAAAAAAAGTTGTTGTTCAACTTAAAAGACAACCAGCTCAACCATCAAAAGCTCACATCGTATCTGGACGTGATGCTCCAATTGTACTGGCTCCAATTCCATACGAATTCATTGCTTAATAAATTTTATTAATTTGTAAAACTGATAATAAAAAATATTTATAGTAAAAAAAAAAAACAAAACAAAATGTTCTATTTTTTTTTTATTAGATAAGTTAATTTTAATTATTGTTTTAAATTATTATCTATCAAAACAATTAAACCTTCTTTTTCTAAATCTAAAAAACAGTCTATTTTTTTATATAAATTAATCATTTTTATTGCTAAATTTTCTTTTATTATTTTCATTTGAAATTTAATCAGGTTTTTATTACAAAAAAAAAAATTGTTGCTTATTTATTTGTCTTATAAATAAATAAATAATAAATCTATTAACAACAATTAATTGTTATTAAATTTGTTTGTTTATTTATTTTATAAAAAAATAAATATTAAATTTATTAGATAAATAATTTAATATAATTTTATTTTCTCACTTCCTGCTTTATCGATACTTGAAAGTCAACTTGAATATTTTTGTTTACAAAATTTATATGACAATTCTATGAAGTTTATTTAATTATTTTACATTAATCTTGTTATTATCTAATTCACCTGTTAATTAATTAACAATTTTAACAAGTTAAATAAAATAAACTGTTGAATATATTGTTCAATAAAACATTTTAGAATTAAAAAAAAACAAAATAAAGCAGGTATAGGTTATGTTGTCATTTGTTTATTTTTAAAAATGAACAGAACCAACGTTGATTCCACCAGGACAACAACTTGTCAACCACCAATGCAAAAAATACGACAAAATTTTGACATTAATTTACAAAACGAAGATGAGGATACATTTGATTTTGCTGAATCTTTAAGTGGTAATTGAATTTTGTTTATTTATCAATGATTAATCAATTTATAATTGTATGTAAAATTATTTCAGAATTGTTGGGATTAACATGGAATATTTGGGGAGTAACATCATTATTTGGTCTTCAACAAGACAGTGAAGTTGTACTAAAACAATATGCCAAAAAATTGAGGGAAGAAGTTGCATCAATGTTGCCAGTTGATGATGTTAGCTACGAATGTAGTTTTAATATTTTGGATACGATAACACCAAGGCCAAGTCACTCTGATTTACCACCAATTAAAGTACAAACTCAACATGATAAATAATACAAATTAAATACACAAGTAATTATAATTATTTTTATTTTTTAATTTATTTAGATAACAATAACAGCAAAAATGAGAGATAAACAAATAAAAAATATTTATACTGGTATTATGATGTCATGGCGAACTGATGTACCAGAAATTGATTATGATGAATCAATAAAGCTACCAATATTGCTATGTCGTGGTACTAAAAGTGGAATGAATGCTGTACATGTTGTTCTTGGTAATATGTTTGATTGTCAAATTGTACAGCTACCAGCAACTGAGGAAGATTTAAAATGGCTTGTTCCAATTGTTCTTAATCCATCTGGTGATGATGTAGTTGACAAAGGAGAGGTGAAGTTTGAATACAGAGTACCAGGTTTATCTTCTTCAGATTCAATAACAACTAAAAATAATACTAAAGATTTAATCAAGCTGTGGAATGCGTATGTTTATATAATTTATATTTTTAATTGTTGTTTGCTTTATTAAATTAATTTGTAATTATTTTATTGCAGTGTTATTGAAGATGACAATGATGACGTTAATAAAAATGATAAAAATGATGCTAAATTTAAGGTTGAACATGTAGAAATGTTTTTCGAAATTTTACACAATCAAATGCTTATGGTTAGTGGTTTACAGCTGGGTCTTTGTTCATTAAAAAAAATTATTTTACCAACATTTACAATTATGGATAATAGGGTAAGATTTTAATTAATTAGAATCTATATTTTTAGTAGAAAAAAAATAATGTTATGTCGATTTTATTTCGACAGATTAAGACGTCATCGTCAGAGGTGTTGAACAGAGTATTATTGTTCTTCAATCAAAAATCATTGGAGATGCTACATCAATTAAATTTTACATCTACCAATAGCACAACATCGTAGCAAAATTCAAATTAAAATTTTATTAATTACTGTGACAGTTTATATTGAGTAATTTATAATTATCATGCTGTAAATAAGCTTTTAGTTTTTTTTAAATAATTTTATTTGTTTTTTTTTTTTTCTTATTATTTATTATAACGTCAGAGATTCTCTTGTAATCTAGAAAATATAAAGTTAATTTAATTATAATAATTATTAACGATAGTTAATTAATTTTAAATTATTTTTTTTAATAAAAACACAAAAGGATTTTTAATTTTTTTGTGTATTTGGAGTCAACTGGAATTATTGTATTGGTCTTTTCTTTTTTTTTTTTTCAATTTAATTTAATGATTCAATTACTATGTGTATAGTTTCTTTTTTTTTCTTTATATTTTTGATAATAAATTTGGTATTAAAATTAATTTTATAATATTATTTTTGTATGAAAATAACTATGACTTTTTATTTATGATAAATTTAAAGAATTTATATTTCTAAAATGACTAAAAAAAAATCAATAATTAATTTAAAAAAAAGATTTTTAACGTTATTAAAAATGAATCGAAAATAAGTTGACTGAATTTCATAATTTCACATTGTTTCATTCATTTAATTTTAACTTGTATATACTTATAAATATAAATAAATTTTTGATTTTTTTGTTCAATTTTAAAAATATATTTCTTATTTTTTTATATTGAATTTAAATAACAACCAAGTCAAGATCCATTGATAGCAAATAAATATTAAAATTATAGAACATTATTTATCATCTTTTATTAAATTATTATTACAGTATCTATACAAGAACTAATACAATCGTGATATTGAGCTAGTAGTTAACTCAATTAAATTTTAATTTCTTTTTATCATATGACAAGAAAGCACACATTTTTTTTTAACAAACAAAAATCAAGTGGTTTTAAGATATGATCCAGAATAGTACATTGTGATACAAGTGCAAAAAGCATTGGTTTATCAAGCGCGTTGAGTGAGACCTGAGATAGAGTGGAGAATAAGCAAGTGGTGCCTCGAGGCGAAGGCGAGGCGAAGCCGAGCCAAGCCGAGAGAACCTCTTGCTTATATCTCCACTCTATCTCAGGTCTCACTCAACGCGCGAGATACAACCAATGCTGTATGCATGAGTATCACATACTATTTTTCCTAACATAGGCATGTTGTACACCGCAAATTCATGTTGAATCAAATTATTGAATCTAAAAGAAAGAGTGTGGGGAATTAATTTGGGGGGGTTTGGGGGGGCTTGCCCCCCCAATAAGGGAAGAAAGGGCGCGGGAAATGGGGGGGGCTTGCCCCCCCCACTTAAAAAAAAAAAAATTTAAAAGTTCAAACATAATTAATAATTTTTTAAGTAATTTTTATTGAAAAAAACAAACTGTTTGTTAAAATGACTAAATCTAAACTTTTACTGAAATTTCCTTTTCTTCCAAATTACATAATACTAATATATAGATCATATAAATTTTCTTTTATATTGTTTCAACAAACAAAAAATATTTTTTATTTTTTGGTCTACAAAAAATTCAGTAATAATAATTATTTATTTGATTAATAATAAAAATATTTATCTAATGAAAAAAAAAAAAAAAAATACCAATTGAACAAAACTATTGTTGTTTCAAACAAAAAGTCTAAACTTGTCCAAATAAACTGTTAGAATGATGAGTGTGTGGGTGTGTGTGAGAGAAAATGCAAATGGCTGTCATCACAGTTACCAGAGTAACCACGCCATGGAATGGCGCCACTAAAAACTTCTACCGGGCCTTTTTTTGAACGCGCTTACATCAGCATTAAAACCAGCATTATCGTAGTCTACGCTTTCCACGACGTTTACTATAAAACAAAAACACACCAGTAGGGACCAGTGTGATAATGCGCCACTTTAACGACGCACCAGCGTTCATTAAAGTTGGGTTTAACATGCCTCAGTTAGGAAAATATAATTAATTGATTAGTCATCGATTTAGACACAAATTCAACACTGATTTTTTTTACTCAAATCAATTTTTAAGCAATTGATTAATAAACAACTAAATAAAAAACATGTCGAATTTTCTAAATCAATGTAAAAAAATTGAGTCATATTTAAAACGTGAAAATGATGAACTAGTTGGTACAAAACAATTGCTACCAAGTCCAGCTGATAGAAATAAATTAGATGATCTTTATTGTGATTATTTTTCAGTATTTAATTGTACAAAAGTTTGTCCAAAAAGACTCAATCCAGGACGTGCTATTGCTAAAATTAAAATGTTGCTAAGTGGTATTAGTATACTTCATAAAGATAATAACAAAACGAATGATTTTATCATTGATCTTTGTACAGGTGAAAAACAAGTTTTAGAAAAAAAATTAATATAATATTTTTTCTTTATTTAACATGACAATTTATTTATTTTATTATTATTTAATTTATAGAAATCAATTATAATTATAAAGATTACAAAATAAACAAAAAAATAATTTTTAAATTAACTGAATTGAAAATGAAATTATTAACATTATTTTTTATATGAAAATCAATAAAATATTATTAAAATTTTGTATCAACTAATACTCAAAAATTATTATTTTTTTATTGGCAAATGTATTATTCTAAACGTAGACGTTTCATTGGAATATCATTTAAAAATTCATCATCACGTTGTAGACTACCAAGTTCTCTATCAACATTTAGACTTTTATTTTCACTATTATTATTATTATTAATATTAATATATGGTTCTAAAATTTTCGAAATTCTTTCCATTAATTCTCTATCATTCAACCATGAATGTGCAACAATTTTTGAAGCTGTATAACGATCATTTGGATCGACTTTCAACATACTTCCAATCAAATATTTTGCTTCGTCCGATACATTTTTAAATTTATCTGGTGTATAATCATAACTACCTTCAATAACAACATCCGAAATATTTTTTTCTGTTGAGGGTAAAAATGGTAAACGACCACTTAACATAACATACAATACAACACCCAAACTCCATACATCTCCTTGACTGGTATATTGTGATCTTTTTAATATTTCTGGTGCAGCATAATATGGTGCATAACGAAATGCCTCCACCATTATTCCATCATTAACCAGATTCAACAAACCAAAATCAGTTACTTTAACAAGTGTATATTCATCACTGTCTCGTAATAAAATATTCTCTGGTTTGAGATTACGATGTGTTATTCCTCTGTCATGAAGATACTCAACAGCTGTTGCAATTTGATAGAAATAAAATTTTGTTAATTCTTCTGATAAACCATCATTGTTTTTAATTCTATCAAATAAATCACCACCTTGCATTAATTCCAGCATGATAAAAATATCAGATGGTGTATTTATTGCATGTACCATTTTAATAACATTTGGATGTTTTAATCTTTTTAATATATCAACTTCATTTATAAAACTATCTTGATGAGCTGTCTTATATAAGCTATTTTTTTTTATACATTTCAATACCAATGGACAATAACGAGTTTTTGAATATATTAATTCAACTGGTCCACAACTACCATGTCCTAAAGTTCTCAAAGCCACGTAATTGTTAGCCAACTCTGGTGGTATATAAACTGAATTTGTTGTCTGCACGTACTGGAAGACTGTTGAAAATACAAAAAGTAAATAAAATCATTAATCAATATAATTACATAATAAATAGATAATTAATTTAATTATAAAAATTACCTTCATTACCAGGTTTGGCAATACTTATTGTATCATTATGATGGAGTATACCTTTTTTATCTTTTAGTTTTCTTCTATTAATAAAGGTACCATTAGAACTTTTGTCATAAATAACAACAACAAAATCACCTTTATAATCAGCTGTTTCATAATTTGTTATTCTTTCTCGTTTAATTATAAATTGTGTTTTACTTGTTTGAAGTAATCTTTTTAACTCTGTGTTTTCTTCATTAAATTGTATATCCACATGTTCCAATCGTCCAGCTGTATATTCATTTTTAATGAGACCTTAATAATAAACAATAAAATTTATAATTATTATTATTATTTATATAATTAACATAAAAAAACAACGAGCAATTGTTTGTATATTTGTTATTTTCATTTTAGAATAGTAGAATAATAAATAAAATAAAATAAAAAGATGAAACTTACTACGTGGTTCAAATGGCCGTTGATTGTTGTTTTGATATGGATCATGTTGATCAAGTTGTCTCTGTTGAAATGCTATCATATAATCACAATGAGGAAAAAGTTTACCCCACGTGTCTTGTTTAATTTTATTTGATGGTGATGATGATGATAATGGCTGGGATTGTGACTCTTCAACTGGTAATGGATGAGGTTGACGATCTTCATCATCATTGTTATCAATATTTGCACCAGCATTCGTTAGCATAGTGCAGTCCATTATTTGATAAATAATAATTTAATAATTTTATTTATTTTATGGCGATGAATACTGTCCAAGTAGCAACGATATGTAGACAGTAGAGTGTAGACTGAGGCAACTGAGGGCTGCCGAGCAGTTGCCGAGGTTAAAAAGCATTAATAAGGTTACTAAAATCCAGGAAATCCAGGGCCCCAGCACGTGTATTTCTGAGGTATTACCATGCTGTATATATAAGCTTTTATTTTTTTTAAATAATTTTATTTGTTTTTTTTTTTTATTATTTATTATAACGTGAAAAATTCTCTTGTAATATAGAAAATATAAAGTTAATTTGTTTGTTTGTTAGTTTGTTAAATTAATATTTAAAAAAAAGAAATACTATTTTTATGTTAACTTAGATAACATTAATGTATAAGAAATTACATGTGATGTGTAATATGTTAATTTTATTATTATATTATTATCACATGTAGCCCAAAAAATGTAATGTTATAAAGGCAATTTAAATAATAAATAAATAAATAAATAATAATAATAATAAATAATTCAATTACAATAATTATTAACGGTAATTAATTAATTTTAAAAAAGGATTTACAATTTTTGTGTGTTTTTGGTATCAACTAGTAATTGTCTCTCCTTTTTTTTTTTTCTTTCGATTTAATTTAATGATTTGATTATTTTAATTATTTTCTCTTTTTTTATTTATATTTTTGATAATAAATTTGGTATTAAAATTTATTTTATAATATTATTTTTGTGTGAAAACAATGACTTTTTATTTATGATATAAATTTAAAGAATTTATATTTCTAAAATGACTGAAAAAAAAATCAATAATTAATTTAAAAAAAAAGATTTATTTAACGTTAATAAAAATGGCCTGAAAATAAGTTAACTGAATTTCATAATTTCACATTGTTTCATTCATTTAATTTTAACTTCTATACTTATTGCATGAATATGAATAAATTTGTAATTTTTTTGTTCAATTTAAATATTTTTTTTCAATTTCCTATTTTTTTATATTGAATGGAAACAACAACCAAATCAAGATCCATTGATCGCAAGTAAATATTTAAAATTATAGAACATTATTTATTATCTTTTATTAAATTATCATTACAGTGTCCATTATATAGCTTTTATTATGTAGGAACTAATACAATCGTGATATTAAATTAGCTGTACTTAAATCAATTAAAGTAAATTTTTTTTTCATATTATGATAAGAAAACACCACTTTTTAATTTTTATTGGCTAATCTTTGTAAATAGACACAAATTCAACATTATGTGATTCCATTAATGATTTACAAATACCCTTGAAATCTTTAAAAGAAACGTATACACGTAGTTTTTCTTTATGGAATTTTGTTAATTTAGATAATTCTTCGACAACTTTAATAGTAACATTTGTATTTTCGACGCTTAAACATGATAAATTTGGTAAATTTTCAAAAAGTTTAAACACTGATTTATTAGAAACTTTACGGCAACTTGATAAATTTAAATACCTCAATTGTTTATTGAATAAATATTCAATTGATTCATCAGTGATGTACTTATTTTGTTTTTCTAATATCTTTTTAGGAAAACGGTCTAAACCAAGAGAGATCTCTTGCAATTGACTCATTTTTGTGACTGCGAAAATACCATTATCAGTTATTTTTGTACCAAGTATATGTAATTGTTCTAATTTTTTAGCATTATTAGCAAGTTTAATTAATAATTCATCTGTAATGCAACCCCAACTAATATCTAATTTTTTAAGATTTTGTAAATTCCCGATTGGAGACAAATTTATTTTTTCAATCACCATTGTTGGATGACCATGAGGACAGAATAATAGTAGATCCCTTATACTTGTTGTTTCGCTTATTGTCTGAATTACAGTTTGATTCAGTTGAAAACCATCTAAACGTAAACGTTCTAAAGCGATGAATCGAGGGAAAACCTAAAAAATAAATAATTTATTAAAACCGAAATCAAATTTTTTCATTCTAATATTTATTAAAATTTATTAAACTTTTATTGAATATATAATATTTATTTATTAAAATATATTAAAATTTTTATTAAACTTACCGGAACCAATGAATCTAGTAAAAAAACACCACTTTTCGAACAACATAAAAGAGATAAATCTTTCAAAGTTTCACCGACTTCTTCTAATGACTTGACCAAAATCATTGGCAGCGTTGATTTTTCACAATCCCAATAAACTTCTAGCTTTTCAAGTTTATGCATATTAAAAAAAACATTTTCAAAATCCTGATTATTTATTTCTTTAATTTCTATTCCAAGTTCTTTAAGACCTGGACAGTTGGTATTAATCAATTGCATTATTTGAGAATTAAAAGGATATCCATATACTTTAAGACTCGTTAAATTATATCCACAGAATTGAATTACATATTCCAGATCATTTAGTGTTTCATCTGGTGATGCCCAAAATGCATACTTCATAAAGCATGAAAGAACAAGCTCACTATTCTTATCTTTGCATACTGAAAAATAAATTAAGTATGTTATCATTAGTATTTATAATAATAATTATATAATGATGATAAAGAATTTTGATTTCATCATTGAAAATTAGTCTGTTGTTATTCCTCACTTTTTTTGAGTCGTGGTTCACGACGAAATAGTGGATCCATCCTATACATAAGACTTTTATGCAGTTGTTTCAATTTCTTGTGACCTTCTAAACTACGCATATCACAATCTTGAATACCTTTTTTAGCATCTTCTATCAGTTTTTTTGTTATTACATAATGTAAAAGTGATCTGTTTGACAATGGCCGTGGCTCCTATAGGAAAAAAATAACTTTATTAATTTTCAATTTAATTAACAATAAACAATAACATTACCTATAAAAACAATGCAATTAATCAACCATAATTTTTTGATTATATAATATATATAATATTTTAAAACTTACATTTCGTATATTTAAAGCGTTTATTGTCAACTCTGGAATCAGCCATTTCATTTCAACTAGTCTATCCATCTCAGCTTGTTGATAAGTCTTTATATCTTGAGGTTATTTAATTTATTTTTATTGCAAAATAGAGAATAAAAAAAATCAATGAATTATTATAACCTCGTAAAATTTGAAAAGTTGGATGGAAAATACTTGATTAATTAACCCTTACTATTTCAACACTGTTTTTTGGTATTTAACTGAGCTTTAACTGAGTGTTTACGTAAATAAATGAGCAAAAAAATATAAAACAATATATTTTGCACGTGAATAAAATGGTATTATACACAAAGTTAATTTCCACGTGGTATGTAGCCTTACTCGGTCAAAAATTGCTAACTCAATTTTAACCACGTGTGGAACTAGTGTGGAATAACTAATGACTGTGTATTCCGTGTCGCATGCACTATTTGAATGATTTGAAAAAATTTAAGAGTGTGGCCACTATATATACGCGATACTACTACATATGCAGTGGCCACAAGTTTTCATCTAAACCATGAACACACACATGAACATTGAACAGCTTGATTCATCTAAATGGATCCAAATCTGTTGCGCCGGGTCCACCTTGACAATAATGATATAATTATCATTTATCATTGTAAATTATGAAATTTTTGGTAAAACATAAAATATTAAAATCAACTATTTTTTATATATTGAATTTAAATAACAACCAAATCATAAGATCCATTGATCGCAAGTAAATATTAGAATTATAGAACATTATTTATTATCTTTTATTAAATTATTATTACAGTGTCCATTATATATAGCTTTTATTATGTAGGAACTAATACAATCGTGATATTAAATTAGTGATTAAATCAATTAAATTAAATTTTTTTTTTCATATTATGATAAGAAAACACCATTTTTTTTTTTTTTTTAATCTTTATAATTAGACACAAATTCAACATTATGTGATTCCATTAATGATTTACAGATACCCTTGTAATCTTTAAAAGAAACATATACATATAGTTTTTCTTTATGAAATTTTGTTAATTTAGATAATTCTTCGACAACTTTAATAGTAACATTTGTATTATTAATTGCTAGAGATGATAGATTTGGTAAATTTTCAAAAAGTTTAAACACTGATTTATTAGAAACTTTACGGCAACTTGATAAATCTAAAGACCACAACTGTTCATTAAATAAACATTCAATTGATTTATCAGTGATGTACTTATTTTGTTTTTTTAATATCTTTTTAGGAGAACTGTCTAAACAAAGAGAGAGCCATTGCAATTGACTCATTTTTGTGACTGCGAAAATACCATCATCAGTTATATTTGTACCAAGTATATGTAAGTGTTCTAAATGTTTAGCATTATCACGAAGTTTAATTAATAATTCATCTGTACTGCAACCCCAACTAATATATAATTTTTTAAGATTTTTCAAATTCCCAATTGGAGACAGATTGATTTTTTCAATCACCATTGTTGGATGACCATGAGGACGGGATAATAGTAGATCCGTTATACTTGTTGTTTCGCTTATAGACTGAATTACTGTTTGATTCAGTTGAAAACCATATAAACGTAAACGTTCTAAAGCGATGAATCGAGGGAATACCTAAAAAATAAACAATTTATTAAAACCTAAATCAAATTTTTTTTATTCTACATACATGATAATATTTATTAAAATTTTTATTAAACTTACCGAAACCAATGAATCTAGTGAGAAAACACCACCTTTCGAATAACATGAAAGAGATAAATCTTCTAAAGTTCCCCCCAATTCTTCTAATGGCTTGACCACAGTCATTGGCAGCGTTAATTTTTCACATTTCCATGAAACTGATAGCTTTTCAAGTTTATGAATATTATAAAAAACATTTTCAAAATCCTGATCATTTATTTCTTCAATTTTTATTGCAAGTTCTTTAAGACCTGGACAGTTGGTATTAATCAATTGCATTATTTGAGAATTAAAAGGATATCCAAATACGTTAAGACACGTTAAATTATATCCACAGAATTGAATTACATATTCCAGATCATTTAGTGTTTCATTATCTGATGATCCCCGAAATGCATACTTCGTAAAGCATGAAAGAACAAGCTTACTATTCATATCTTTGCATACTGAAAAATAAATTAAGTATGTTATCATTAGTATTTATAGTAATTATTATACATATAATGATAATAAAGAATTTTGATTTTATCATTGAAAATTAGTCTGTTGTTATTTTCTTACTCCTTTTGAGTCGTGGTTCACGACGAAATAGTGGATCCATCCTATACATAAGACTTTTATGCAGTTGTTTCAATTTCTTGTCACCTTCTAAAGTATGCATATCACAATCTTTAATACTTTTTTCAACATCTTCTATCAATTTTTTTGTTATTACATAATGTAAAAGTGATCTCCTTGACAATGACCGTGGCTCCTATAGGAAAAAAATAACTTTATTAATTTTCAATTTAATTAACAATAAACAATAACATTAGCTATAAAAACAATGCAATTAATCAACCATAATTTTTTTGATTACATAATGTGTGTAATATTTTAAAACTTACATTTCGTATATTTAAAGCGTCTATTCTCAACTCTTTAATCAGCCATTTCATTTCAACTAGTCTATCCATCTCAGCTTGTTGATAAGTCTTTATATCTTGAGGTTATTTAATTTATTTTTATTGCAAAATAGAGAATAATAAAAATCAATGAATTATTATAACCTCGTAAAATTTGAAAAGTTTGATGGAAAATACTTAATTAATATATTTTGCACGTGAATAAAATGGTATTATACACAAAGTTAATTTCCACGTGGTATGTAGCCTTACTTGATCAAAAATTGCTAACTGAATTTTAACCGCGTGTAGAATATTTAATGACTTGTGTATTCCGTGTCGCATGAACTATTTGAATGATTTGAAAAAATTTAAGAGTGTGGCCACTATATATACATGATACTACTACATATGCAGTGGCCACACGTTTTCATCTGAACCATGAACACACACATGAACATTGAACAGCTTGATTGATCTAAATGGATCCAAATCTGTTGCGCCGGGTCCACCTTGACAATAATGATAATTATCATTTATCATTGTAAACTATGAAATTTTTGGTAAAACATAAAATATTATAATCAACTACTTACAAAGTAGATATGCCAAAAATAATAAACATCATTTATTGAAATTAGTATTTTTGTATATTATGCATCATTAAGATTTAAAAAAATAATAAATAATAAAATAAAATTTAAATGTTCAAATGACGAGGCAATTAATTATTTTGTTAATAAATATTTTTATGATAATTATGCGGATGGAAAATCATGTGTATTTGGTAATTTAAAAAATGGATAAAAAATTTTTCTCTTTTATCAAAGAAAAAATATAAAATTTTATCTATAAAAAAATATTAATTGTTTAAAAAATAATTTTATATTTGTTTACCTGATTTTAGAAATTTATTTATTAATAATGATGATGCATTTTTTTTTAAATTTATTTATGAGTATATATTTTGTATTGAGCACCAAAATTGATTGATCAATTAAAAGGCATTGATAGAACATATTATTTATTTTTTATTAAATTATTATTACAATATTTATTGTATAGCTGTTATATATAAGGATCAATACAATAGTGATATTAAGCTAGTAGTTAACTCAATTAAATTTTAATTTCATCTTATCATATGAGAAGAAAGCACCACAACTTTTTTTTTAACAAACAAAATAATCAAGTGGTTTTAAGATATGATTCAAAAATATAATTGATTAATTAGTCCTTAGATGTAGACACAAATTCAACATTATGTGATTCCATTAATGACTTAAAAATACCATTACAATCTTCAAAAGAAACATATACACGTAGTTTCTGCTCATGAAATTTTGTTAATTTAGATAATTCCTCAACAACTTCAATAGTAACATTTGTATTTTTAACGCATAAACATGATAAATTTGGTAAATTTTCAAAAGCTTTAATCACTGATCTATTAGAAATTTTGGTGCAATTTGATAAATTTAAAGTCTCCAATTTTTCATTGAATAAACATTCGATTGATTTATCAGTGATAAAATTATTCTTTTTTGATTTATTCAAACCAAGATAGAACTGTTGCAATTGACTCATTTTCTTTAATGCGAAAATACCATTGTCAGTTATATTTGTACCAATTATAACTAATTCTCGTAGTTTCTTTGAATTATTACAGAGATTGATTAGAAATTCATCAGTACCATCCCAATCCCATGGAATATATAACCTTTCAAGATTTTTCAAATTCCCAATAGGATACATATCAATTTTTTCATTAATAATTGGATATTTAGTCGGTGGTCTAACGACTAGAAATTTTAAATTTTTAGTTTCACTTATCGACTGGATCAATGGTGCACTTATATGAAAATTATATACATTTAAATTTTCTAAAGCGATTAGTCGAGGAAGTACCTGGAAAATAAATAATTTATTAAAAATTAAGTTACAATTTTTTATTCTACAAATGCATGTATAATAATATTTATTAAAAATATATTGAACTTACCGGAGCCAATGAATCTGGTAAGAAAGTAGCTTCATTCACGTAACGTGAAATATTTAACCGTTTCAAGGTTCCACCAACTTGTTCTAATGACTTGACCAAAGTCATTGGCAGCGTTGACTTTTCACAATGCCACATAACCGATAGATCTTCAAGTTTATGCATATTAGAAAAAACATTTTCAAAATGCTTATCTTTTATTTCTTTAAATGCTACATCAAGTTGCTTAAGACCTGGACAGTTCGTATTAATCAATGGCATTATTTGAGAAAAAGGATATTGTGTTACATCAAGGCACGTTAAATTATATCCAAAGGATTGCATTATATATTTTAAATCACCAAAATCTTTCAAATGATCATACTTAGGTGGTACATATACATGCGATGCCTGAAAGTTATACTTTGTAAAGCATGAAACAACAAGTTCACTTTTTATATTTTTGCATACTGAAAAATAAATTAATTATGTTATCATTAGTATTTATAATAATAATAATAATAAAATGATGATGATGATACAAAATTTTTTTCTTACTTTTTTTGAGTTGTGGTCGTTTATAAAATAGTGAATGCATCTCAATCATAAGCTCTCTATGCAGCAATATTTTTGCGTCTTTCTCACCTCTTAGAAAATTCTTGAACCAATCATTAGAAACTTTTTCAGCATCTTCAATCATCTTTTTTGTTATCACATCATCAAGATTTATTCTCCTTGAAAGTGAGGTTACCTATGACGAAAAAATTAATTTATTATTATTTAATTTAATTAACAATAAACAATTACAGCAGCTGAAAATTCTCCAATTAATTATCTATATAATTCTTTTGATATAATATTATGAAACTTACATTTTCCTGGACATTTAAAGTTTGTTTTTCCAACTTTTCAACTGGCAGACTTGCATCAGTCTCCATATCAATATCCATGAGGTTGTCTCATTTATTTTTTATTGCAAAATATAGAATTGATTGAACTTTGTACCTTGTTATTTTTTGATGCACATAAATGGAATAATATTTAATGTAATTGTTATTCAATCACCTCAAAGTTATTTCCCACGTGATATGTAACCTTACTTTGTCAAGGCTGCAATAATTTAAACAATTTTGCTAATTCAACCTTCACCAAGTGTGTACTGACTACTGACTCGTGTTCAAATGAATTTGAAAACCCAAGGGGCCACGAGTTTTCATGTAAACCATGAACAGATGAAGACGCTTAAACTACCGGTCTACCACCACACTGATTGGCCGGGTACACCTTGTAAATAATTATAAAATTCATCGTCAGAGGTGCAGTTGAATTATTATTCTTTAATCAAAAATCATTGGAGATGCTTCATCAATTAAATTTTACATCTACCAATAGGACAACATCCTAGCAAAATTAAAATTTCATTAATTACTGTGTCGGTTTATATTACATTTGTGAGTTTTTGGAATCAACTAGATAATTATTGTAATTGTCTCTCCTTTTTTTTTTCTTTCAATTTAATTAAGTTATTTGATTATTTTTAGTATTTTCTTTTTTTTTATTTATATTTTTGATAATAAATTTGGTATTAAAATTTATTTTATAATATTATTTTTATGTGAAATAAATGATTTTTTATTAATGATAAATTTTCGAATTTATATTTCTAAAATGACTAAAAAAAAATAAATAATTAATTAAAAATTAATTAAAAATACAATATATACTTATTGAATATAGAGGCTTGTTGATTAGCAATGATTTTTCAGTTATTGAATTAAAAAGAAATTGATGTGATGTAGGCTAAATTGGTAAAATTGTTTACTTTCTTTTTTGTAGGCTAAGTTAATTAAGATTTTTTGTAATTAATAAAACTTATAATATGTAATTTTTTGGACCCTGTAATTTGGTGTATAACCAGTTGGGTAAATAAAAGGAGTTATTATTATTAAAAAAAAAAAAAAAGATTTTTAACGTTATTAAAAATGGACTGAAAATAATACTTCTATACTTCTACACTTCTATACTTATTGCATGAATATGTATAAATAAATTTCTAATTTTTTTGTTCAATTATAAAAATACATTTCTATTTTTTTATATTGAATTTAAATAACAACAGAATCAAGATCCATTGATCGCAAGTAAATATTAAAATTATAGAACATTATTTATCATCTTTTATTAAATTATCATTACAGTGTCCATTATATAGCTTTTATTATGTAGGAACTAATATAATCATGATATTAAGTTAGTGATTAAATTAATTAAATTAAATCTTTTTTTTTCATATTATGATAAGAAAACACCATTTTTTTTTTTTTTCTAATCTTTATAATTAGACACAAATTCAACATTATGTGATTCCATTAATGATTTACAGATACCCTTGTAATCTTTAAAAGAAACATATACATGTAGTTTTTCTTTATGAAATTTTGTTAATTTAGATAATTCTTCGACAATTTCAATAGTAACATTTGTATTTCGAATTGATAGGCTTGATAGGTTTGGTAAATTTTCAAAAAGTTTAATCACTGATCTATTAGAAACTTTACGGCAACTTGATAAATTTAAATACCTCAATTGTTTATTAAATAAATATTCAATTGATTTATCAGTGATGTACTTATTTTGTTTTTCTAATATCTTTTTAGGAGAACTGTCTAAACCAAGAGAGAGCTGTTGCAATTGACTCATTTTTTTGACTGCGAAAATACCATTGTCAGTTATATTCGTACCAAGTATACGTATTTCTTCTAATTTTTTAGCATTATTAGCAAGTTTAATTAATAATTCATCTGTGCTGGAACCCCAACTGATATCTAATTTTTTAAGATTTTTTAAATTCCCGATTGGAGACAAATTTATTTTTTCAATCACCATTATTGGATGACCATGAAGCCAGAGTAATTGTAGATCAGTTATACTTTTTGTTTCGCTTATCGTCTGAATTATTGTTCGATTCAGTTGAAAACCATCTAAACGTAAACGTTCTAGAGCGATGAATCGAGGGAATACCTAAAAAATAAATAATTTATTAAAACCTAAATCAAATTTTTTTATTCTACATACATGATAATATTTATTAATATTTTTATTAAACTTACCGAAACCAATGAATCTAGTAAGAAAACACCACCTTTCGAATAACATGAAAGAGATAAATCTTTCAAAGTTCCACCCAATTCTTCTAATGACTTGACCAAAGTCATTGGCAGCGTTGATTTTTCACAATCCCAATCAACTTTTAGCTTTTCAAGTTTATGCTTATTAAAAAAAACATTTTCAAAATCCTGATCATTTATTTCTTTAATTTCTATTCCAAGTTCTTTAAGACCTGGACAGTTGGTATTAATCAGTTGCATTATTTGAGAATTAAAAGGATATCCAAATACGCTAAGACACGTTAATCTATATCCACAGAATTGAAATACATATTCCAGATCATTTAGTGTTTCATTATCTGATGATCCCCGAAATGCATATTTCGTAAAGCATGAAAGAACAAGCTCACTAGACGTATCTTTACATACTGAAAAATAAATTAAGTATGTTATCATATTAGTATTTATAATAATTATTATATAATGATGATAAAAAATTTTGATTTTATCATTGAAAATTAGTCTGTTGTTATTTTCTTACTTTTTTTGAGTCGTGGTTCACGACGAAATAGTCTATACATCCTATACATAAGATTTCCATGCAGTTCTTCCAATTTCTTGTGACCTTCTGAAGTATGCATATCGCAATCTTGAATACCTTTTTTAGCATCTTCTATCAGTTTTTTTGTTATTACATAATGTAAAAGTGATCTCCTTGACAATGACCGTGGCTCCTATAGGAAAAAAATAACTTTATTAATTTTCAATTTAATTAACAATAAACAATAACATTAGCTATAAAAACAATGCAATTAATCAACCATAATTTTTTGATTACATAATATGTGTAATATTTTAAAACTTACATTTCGTATATTTAAAGCGTTTATTGTCAACTCTGGAATCAGCCATTTCATTTCAACTAGTCTATCCATCTCAGCTTGTTGATAAGTCTTTATATCTTGAGGTTATTTAATTTATTTTTATTGCAAAATAGAGAATAAAAAAATCAATGAATTATTATAACCTCGTAAAATTTGAAAAGTTTGATGGAAAATACTTGATTTGAATTAACCCTTACTATTTCAACACCGTTTTTTGGTTTTTAATTGAGCTTTAACTGAGTGTTTACGTATAAATAAATGAGCAAAAAAATATAAAGCAATATATTTTACACGTGAATAAAATGGTATTATACACAAAGTTAATTTCCACGTGGTATGTAGCCTTACTCGATCAAAAATTGCAAACTCAATTTTAACCACGTGTGGAACTTATGTGGAATAACTAATGACTTGTGTACTCCGTGTCGCATGAACTATTTGAATGATTTGAAAAAATTTAAGAGTGTGGCCATTATATATACATGGTACTACTACATATGCAGTGGCCACAAGTTTTCATCTAAACCATGAACACACACATGAACATTGAACAGCTTGATTGATCTAAATGGATCCAAATCTGTTGCGCCGAGTCCACCTTGACAATAATGATAATTATCATTTATCATTGTAAATTATGAAATTTTTGGTAAAACATAAAATATTATAATCAACTTCTTACAAAGTAGATATGCCAAAAATTTTAAACATCATTTATTGACATTAGTATTTTTGCATCATTAAGATTTAAAAAATTACTAAATAATATAATAAAATTTAAATGTTCAAATGACAAGGCAATTAATTATTTTGTTAATAAATATTTTCATGATAATTATGCAGATGGAAAATCATGTGTATTTGGTAATTTAAAAAATGGATAAAAAATTTTTCTCTTTTATCAGAGAAAAAATATAAAATTTTATCTACAAAAAAAATAATAATTGTTTAGAAAATGATTTTATTTGTTTACATGATTTTACAAATTTATTTAATAATAATGATGATGCATTTTTTATTTATTTATTAATGAGTATATATTTTGTATTGAGCACCAAAATGATTGATCAATTAAAAGGCATCGATAGAACATATTATTTATTTTTTATTAAATTATTATTACAATATTTATTGTATATAGCTGTTATATATAGGGATCAATACAATAGTGATATTAAGCTAGTAGTTAACTCAATTAAATTTTAATTTCATCTTATATAAATTTACTTAAGTTCCTTTTTTTTTAAATTATAAATTTGATATTAATATTAATTTTATAATTTTATTTTTGTATAAAAATATTGAATTTTTATGTTTATGATAAATTGTAAAAATTTATATTTTCAAGCGTATTCAAAATAATTGAAAGATTAAATTTAAAAAATCTTTTTAACGTTATTAGAAATAAATCGAAAATAAATTTATAAATTTTTTTGTTGAACAGAGTATCATTATTCTTCAATCAAAAATCATTAGAGATGCTTTATTAATTGAATTTTACATCTGCGGATAGCACAACGTCCTAGCAAAATTCAAATTTTATTAATTTCTATTTGTTATTTTTTTTTTTTCTATTTTTTATTATAACGTCACAGATTTATTGGGAACCCGGGTAAAAATTTTCGGGGTCTGTTTGGATCTGTTTAGATCTGTTTTGCCAGATCAGGCTAGACCCATGTTACCGGGTGATCTAAAAGTTTCTAGGCAAGCCTCTTTGGATCTACGCGCACTAACCGAACTATAGCAAAATTTCTCAGACCTCGGCAGATCTGTACGTCTATTTTTATTATTTTTTTAAATCAGATTAAAATAGATCAGATTAGATCTAAATAGATACGAATTGATCCGTACAGATCTGCCGGAGTCTGAGAAATTTTGCTAGATACGTTTAGATCACGCGGTAGCATGGGTCTAGCCTGATCTGGCAAAACAAATCTAAACAGATCCAAACAGACCCCGAAAATTTTTTTCCGGGAATCTAGCAAATATCAAATATCTAGGTAATATAATTATAATAATTATTAACCAGAACCAATTAATTTAAAATTATTTTTTTTTTTAATAAAAACAAAAAAGTATTTTTAATTTTTTTGTGTATTCGAATCAAATAGAATTATAATTGTAATTGAAAAAAATTAATTTATTATTCAATTTAACCAACAATAAACAAATTACAGCAGCTAAAAATTCTGCAATTGATAAACATAATTCATTTGATATCTTAATATAAATTATAATAGTAAATATAATTTAAAATTTACTTTTTCCTGTATATTTAAAATGTTTTTTTTTTAAAAAGAGATATTCTTTTAGAACTATTTTGTCTAGACATGGTGGAAATATTTCTCCGCTACTTCACCAACCATGGGTCATTATCGGAAAAAAGTAGAGAAACGGTGGAGGAATATTTTCACCGTGATTTCAATTTATTTATCGATTATTTTTATTAATTATAAACTCAAGTTAATTATATTCAAATAACAATGGGATTATGTAAAAATTAACATTTGTATACTCAATTTCGAGCATGAGCAAGTTTTTCAAATTATCAATTAATTCAATTGCTCCCTAATGATGAATTTTTTCCAGTTGCTGATGTCTAAATTACGTAAATGTGAAAATTGTTTTAAAAAAAAAAACCACCTTATTTAATATAAATAAGTTTATTGTCTAATCACATATATTTGAATTGCATGGATGACTCTTCGTTATTAATTTCATGTTTTGATGACTTCGTGAACCCCCGACAGTTGTTATTTTCGACGGTTGAAGTACTTCACAACCAAGCAGTTCACTGAAAAAAATTTTTAGCTACAGCAACGATAACTTAGCTCGCTAAAAGAAGAAACCAATATTGGTCAGCTACTCGAGAGTTTCAGCAAGCTAAATTCTCATTGCTGCAGCCAAAAATTTTTTCAATGTAAAGAATTTTTTCTTAATTTTCAGCTTTTCGACAAACTTTTAATTATATACAAAACTTGAGAATTAATCATTTAAAAAATATCAGATCTATCAATTCAGTCAATCATGAAAATGAATTTGACTTCAAGTCAATTGATTGACTAAATTAATGGATCTGACATTCCAAAATCATCAATTCTCAAGATTAAGTTTTGTATGAAATTTTAAAACTGGATTTAACAGATGAGAAAATTAATGGAATACAATATTGCAACAATATGAAGAAAACATTGAAATTTTTACAAAGTTGCTTATAAAAAAAAAAATCATTTTGAAAATTTAACTGGAAAATTTATATTTAAATTTAAAAAAAAAAATTGTACAGTAAAAAAACTATTCGATAAATTTATTTTTTAATTTGTTTTTAATAATCAAAAATTATTTTATGAACTTTAAATAAACTTTAAAAATATAAATTCTAATAATTTTATACAAAACTTGATAATTGATGATTTTGAAAACTCAGATCCATGATTTCAAAATCATCAATTGGTGGAGAAAAGTTGGAGAAGAGTAGAGAAAAGCCAGAGAGAAAAGTCGGTGAAATTGTGGAGAAAAATTGGGAAAAAAAATGGAGAAATGGTGGAGAAAGTTCAAGAAATGATGAAAAATCATTGAACTTTAATTTTTTTAAACTATTAAAAATAAATCAATAATAAATTCATAAAAATTTGTTTTATTATTCAATTTTATTTTACAAATTTAAATATAAATAAACAATAATTTTATTTTCAAGTAAATCATCAATCAATGGATTTTTTCTGTATAATTGTCAAAATTTTTCTTCCACTTTTCATAGTCTTTTTTAAATAATTCAATATTCTCTTTAAATCGTTGGAGTTTTTCTCGACTAATTTTCTTTTTCTGTAATTAAAAAAAAAAACAATTTAAAATATTTATAATAAATTATTACAAATTATTACAAAAAAATTTAACAAAAAAAAAAAAAAAAAAACCATCAATTTACCTTTTCAACTAAACTATTTTCAATTTTATTAATAAATTTGTCAATAATTTTATAGAGATGTTTACTGGGTGTAACTCTTTCTTCCTTCATTATTCTCATAATATCAAGAATATATTTATACTGATTAGTAGAACAAGCATTACCAATCAATGCACCAGCAATGACAGTATTCAAAGTGTGTCCAGTTGCATCCATTCCTTCAAGAAGTGCAAGTGCATCTTCATGTGACTGACATCCCAATGCAAGAACACCCCAAGTTATAACATCAGGATGTACACCAATTCTTTGAATATCATTTAAAACTTCCTACAAATAAATTCAACAATAGACTCAAACAAATAATTAAAAAATTTATCATCAAAATTTTACCTTAGCATTTTTATAATCTCTTCTAAAACTTCTTTTTTTAATTAACATATTAAAAAAATCAATGTCCAAATTAATTTTATTAATCCTAGCAATTTCAATGAGATTATTTTCAATGGTCAATGATTCAGGTGCACAATTTAACATCAATGTTAATGTCTTAGCATCAGGTGTAACATTATCATTTTTCATTCGTTCAATAAAGCCACTAAAACCACCAAATAATATCAATTTATTTTTCTCATGTATTGCTTCAAGTTCAATATTTGTATTACTATTATTTTCAATAACAGATAATGCTGTATCACCAACAGCTGGTGCTGATTCCATGATATAATTTTTTTTAATTAAACCATCAACCAAGCTAGAGACAACTGGTGGATTTGCCAATAAATCTGGTGTTAAACAATCACTCCATAATATTTTTGAACGTTCACTATGTTCAAGTAATAAATCATTAACTTTTAAATCACCAAGTTTAGTATCTCTTATTGCACGTAATAATAAATTATATGTTGATATTGATGGTTTTATTCTCCATCTTTGCATTAAATGCCAAACTTTTAATACATAACGTAAACCATTTGCTTCATCACTTATTGCTGCATACATCATTGAATTAAATGTAATTTCACTTATTTTCATTTTTTTATCAACCATTTCATCAACAAGTAAAAATGCTTCTTCAATACAATTATGTTTACCATAAGCTTTAATCATAACATTATAATGAGCTTCTTCCAATTTTGCAACATTTTGAATTAATTCAAGACGAATATTTGCAAGTGTTTCCAAGGCTTTTTCACGATTATTTGAATTTGCACAAGCATTCAAGACACTTGTATATGTTGCACCACTTTTTTTAAGCTGTTTTTTTTTCATAATTGATAATAATTTTAAACACATACGTATGTCTCCTTGATCAGCCCAACCTTTTAATAAAAGATTGTACATGTAATAGGTTGGCTTGTCACGATTTTCTTTTACAAGATCCAATACTTTCATTGCTGATGACATGTCACCTTTGTTACGATGTTCTTCAATCATTTTTGCATACTGTGATGGTCTTGGTTTTAGTCTTTTTGGTACACAGTGTTCATTTGTTTCAAACTTTTCAAGTTCTTGCTCATCATCATCAAGTTCAATTTGTTCAAATTTATTACCAGCTAAATCACCAAAAACATCTGGATTTTTTGGTTCAAGTCCAGTTGTGTAATTTGATATTTGAACTGGTTTTTTAACATACAAAAATTGATTTATTATTTTGAGATTTTGGTGGATTATTGGAGCATGCAAACGAGTGCTCAACATGGATAATCTAGCCAATAACATTGTTGATGTTTTGATGGTGTCTTTTGTCAATCCAGATGATGCTGAAAAAAAATTATAATTCAAATTAAAACTACTGTCAAATATTCAATGTTGTCATGAAATTATTTCGACGTCGAAATTATTATTAAATAAAATTAATGTCAACCTTTCAAGTACTTTTAATTGATAACTCAGTTTTTTTTTTTTTTAAACAATCAATTGGTGTTGTTTGTTGATTACTATAACACAATTATTTTTGTTTATTTTTATTGAGGTTATATCACGTGTAGTAAATGATGTAAAATAATTATTATTATATTAGATTATTTTAAAAAATTTTACCTTAATTATAAATTAAACTCTTTTATAATTTGAATAATATTTTTTGACAATTAAATTGTTGTTTGTCTCGTTTATTTCGATAATTAGTGTACCATAAATTAAATAACAATCAAAATAATATTATTATTTTTATTTTTGTTGAAATACTTGACAGCTGGCTCTCTCTTGCTCTCTCTCCTCTCTCTTTTTTTTCTGATTTGAATTCCGAATATCGCCGCATAAACGCTGCATCCGTTCACTCGTTTAAATCGCTTTAAATAATTGTCAGAGAAAAAAGAGTAATCCACAGCATCACTTGTCCAATTGAGAATAAAAACAAGATAAAAAATTAAAATTATTTATTTTGTTTGTTATATTAATAATCATCAATTATTATTATTACGTTAAATTATTTTTTAAAGCTAAAAATAATATTATTATTGACTGAGTTAATTTTTTTTCTTGTGATCATGTTGAAGCATACAGGTATTAATTAATTAATTATTTATTTATTGTTAAATAAAGTCTTAAAAAATTGTTAATTTATTAATATCATTTATTTTTTTAAATAATCATCAATTTATTATAATTTTATTAATTATTTATAACAATTTCTTGGAAAAAAAAAAAACTTGAATTTTCTTTCTTTTTCAACTAAAATTCAATTTGTTATTTTGTCTTGTCTTAATTTTATTAATGCCATTAAAAAAAAGAATTTATAAAAATGGCTTTTTACATAAATTTGTTTATTATTTATTATTTATTCAATTAAAGTTTTTTTTATATGTAAAATGATCAAATTTTTTATTGTGTTTCTCTGTACAAGGAAATTGTTGTTAATATATTTGTCAAGCCATTACTCATCATTTAAACAAAGCCAAATTTTAAAATTATTTTTGTCTCATGACTTTATATTAACTGATGAATATATATCCCTGTTTTTATTGTGAATTTAATTATGATTCATAACTTGATAATGATTTTCCTGTTGAAAAATAAATTTGACCATTTCTTTTGTATTATTTTATTGATTCATGACTCTAATAACTTTCAAATATTGTTTTATTTTATAAAATTAATTATTAAATTTTTTTCATTTATAAATTACAGTTCAAATGTATTTTTTGATTATTATTTTGTTGATAATATCAAACATAAGTACGAAATGTAAAGCTCAGAATCACCAAGGTACTTCAATATCTTCAACTGGTAAATAACACTCAATTATTTATTTTTTTCAAGTTAAAATATATACAAAAATAACAATCATATATTGTTTTAAAAGGTGTGCCCAGTAAATTTAAAATCACTCCTCTAAAAGAAAATGTGACAGTTGGTGATTTATTTGAATTAAATTGTTCTGTATCAAAAGAGTTTTTATCAACGAATAATATTCGATGGGCAGTCCAACATTCAAGTATAAGATTTAAATCGTATAAATATGAAACGGATTTTGCATATCAATCAGTACTGTCAATAAATCCAGTTAAAAAAGTAGATGAAGGGAATTATCTATGCACTGCAATAACGAAATATAATCAATCAATACAGAAAAATTACAAGTTAAATGTTCGTAAACTAATAAAACGAAATCTTACTTATACAAATATGAATCAGAGTAAAACTCTCTATGAAGCTAATGATGTAGAAGAAATAGTGCTTCAATGCTACGTTAATGACTGGCCTGAGCCAAAAATAACCTGGTGGAAAAATAAAGACCAAATAAATACAACTGGCCATGACAGTTGTCAATACAAATTCACAAATAATAATCAAGAATTACACATCGTAAATTTATTTTCAACATGTAATGGTAAATATTTATGCAAAGCTAAAAACCATCTGAATTATTGTGAAACTTATCAACAAATAATAATAACAAATGAAATAAAATATTCGAGAATTAAAATAATTATAGTTGTATTGCTATTAATGATCAAAGCAATTATCTTGATTTATATATTTTTAAAATTACGAAAAGAAAGAAAACTTCGAAAAAAATTGAAAGAAGGTTTCTTGATGTTTTTTAAAGAAAGTGCATTGTTGCATCCAGAATTGAGAGTAAATGATCGATCAGATTTACTACAGTATGATGAAAAATGGGAATTTTCACATGATAAATTAAAACTTGGCAAACGATTGGGAATTGGTGAATTTGGAATTGTAATGAAAGCAAATGCACGAGGTATTTGTGGTGATGATAAATCAAAAACAAAAGTTGCTGTTAAAGTTGTTAAAAAATCAATTGAAATGACAAACATACAAGCACTTGCAAATGAATTGAACATTTTAATGTATCTTGGTAAACATGTTAATGTTGTTGATCTACTTGGTGCTTGTACTAAAAATATTGCCAAACGTGAACTACATGTTATATTTGAGTATTGTCATTTTGGTAATTTACGTGATTATTTAATTAAACGGAGGCATAAATTTATCAATCAAATTGATCCATCAACTGGTAAATTTAATATCTCATCTAGCTATGAAATTTTAAAACAATTGGCAAACTTTCAAGATATCAATAAGTGAGTATAACAATTAGAATTATTTAATTAATTTAATTAAATATAAAATGTTATTTATTTTCTTGTAATTTTAGTTTCAATTTATTAAGTGAACAAAACATGTCAGCTGATAACATTGCTCTCATCAGCAACGTAAAACAATCATTTTGCCTGTCAAAATACATTAGTGATTATAAAAAAAATTTAAAGACAATTCGTACTGAAAATTTACTTGTGTGGGCATTCCAAGTTGCCCAAGGAATGAAATATCTTAGCCAGAGAAATGTAATTTATTTTATTATCAACACTACTAATAATTATTATTATAATAATAAATTAATTTTCAGATACTACATGGTGACTTGGCTGCACGAAATATACTTCTTGCTAAGAATAATGTTGTTAAAATTTCAAGTTTTGGTTTATCAAAAAATATGGGGAATCATGATTTTTATGTAAAGAAAGATGATGCTCCACTTCCAATAAAATGGCTTGCCATTGATTCTCTAAAAGATGAAATATTCACAACTCAATCAGACGTCTGGTCATTTGGTATAATGCTTTGGGAATTTTTTTCACTTGGTAAAACACCATATCCAGGAATGGAACTTAAAGAATGTGTACTAAAAGTACAAGAAGGCTATCGAATGGAAAAGCCAGAATTTGCTACAGATGAAATTTATAATATTATGTTTAAATGCTGGCTAGAAAATCCATCACTCAGACCAACATTTACTGAGCTTACTGATAGTATTGGTGATTTTCTTGATGAACAAGTTCAAAGGCATTTTATTGATTTAAACTCACCATATGTTGATACAAACAGAAAGCTTTATGATGATACAAAGCATGATAATTTGATGATTAAATCTTCACAAGATCAAGTAGCATTGGCAGCACTAAAAAGAAGCTATGTCATTAAACCGAAAATTGATTTTGACAAAGATACTTCTTATATTTTCGAAAATTCAACATATAAAAATGGTGATTCTGATGTTATTTTTAGTAAAAAAACCAATGAGTTGTCAACAGCCACAAAATCATCTAAAATCAATCAATATGTTTAATTAAAAAAAAAGAATAATTTTGACATTTAGATACTTTATTTTTTTCAAGATAAATTTATATACATATATTATTAAAATTAAATTAAAATCAATCAGCTAAAATTGTGTCATTATTATCATCTCCATTGGCAACAACATCCATCTAGAAAAAAAAATACATACAAATAATTTTAATAGCCATAATAAACATTAAATAAAATAAATCATAATAAACTAACCAATTGTTCAGCATGTCCACTATCATCATGATACGTCTTATTTTTATTTTTATTTTTATCTAAAATATGACTTTTAAAATCAATATAACCTTCTGGTTTTTCATCAAGTGGTGATGGAACAAATATACCTAATACTTCAGGTAACATAAATGGCTTGAGCCAAGTAACAAGTGGTGTTGTACCACTCATATACTCAGCATCACGATGATGAAATAATAAACCATCAAGTGGTGGAAGTGATGTTATTGATTGTAAAAAATCACTCACATCATCATCACATGATATACTTGGTAATGATAAAATTGAATATTTATTTTGACTTGTATTATTTTGTTTGAGTTCTGTTGATTCATTTAGTTTTGATCTCAGCCAAAAATGACGAAATTCAGCCTGAAATAAATCAAAAAAATAGAAATTTAAATTCATTAACATTTAAATGTTAATTATAAATGACTTAATTACATCACAATTTAGCAGTGGTTGATTTGACCAAGCTAAAACATCAAGAACATAATATGTTTTATCTTTAGCAACCCATATGCAATCCAACAATGTACATCTTCTATTTTGTTCTTGTCCATTACCACCAGGTAAAGCTGAATTAAATTCACATAATTTATCACCACGTCTACTGTATGCCTCTGTTCTTCCCTGTTGAATTAATTTTACATGATTAATCATGGCTTTGATCATGATAAAAAATTTATAAAACAAAAGCTAAACAAACCTTTGAAGCAACAAGTAAATTTCTTCTTCCTTTTGGACAAGGCATCATTGACCATCGATCCATAAAATCATCTGGTACTTCAAGCATCCACTCTGACATCATTAATTTATTTGCATAAAATTTTTTTCTTCTTTTACTACCATGTTTTTTTGGCAATTGTATTTCCATTGGCTCCTCTTCATCAATATCTTCAACATCTTCAACATCAGATTGTAATGCTTCTTCCAATATAACACGATGAGCATCAAATGTTTCATTTCTTTTTCTAAAAAATTTTATAATTATTATTATTTAATTATTATTGCTAATTATTAATTAATTATAATAATTTATTTACTCTTTTTGATGTTGTAATAAACGTTGTCTTCTTATTGATTGTGGTGTCTCAATATTATCAACATTTAAATTAAAATTATCTTTTTTTATTGGTTTTTTATAAAATACTGATCTAACATTTTTTTTAATATCATCTAGATTAAATAATACACTATTATCAGTTGTCATTTTATTATTTTTCAATTAAAATATTTAATTTTATTAAAAAAACTTGTTATTTTGTTTTGATTATTTGACAGCAAGTAAACAGCATAACCTTGCAATTTACAATAAAATTTTTATCAACTTTTAATATTATTTGTTTAATAATTATAAACAATTAACAAATTAATTAAGAAACTTGGACGATAATAAACATTAAAATTAAAAATTATTCAAGACTAGAATAGCTGATGACACGATCAATTTGGGTGGATAGAAACTGACTGACAGCTGTGATTCTGTGAACCCTGTGAACTGACTGACTGGAACTGACATCAGCAAGCAACTTGTTCCCACTTCCCACTTGTTCCTATTTTAATAAGGTCAACCTGGGAAAATTGTGTAAAACTGGAACTCGTACCAAATGAGGTCAAACAAAAAAAATACAATAAAAACAACAAAAAATAATTATAAATTTTATCAAATAAGATTTATTGAAATTACATATAATATTAATATTATTTTATAAATTGTTATAATCAAAAGAAAAATTTAAAAAATAGGTCACTGGAAAATTCATAAATTTAATAATAATAACACTGAGTATATAATATAATATTAATTAAAAGAAATTTAATTTTAAGTCATGAAAAAAAAATTTATCATTGATGATAAAAAAGTAAAATTAAAATTTACTTGGCAATTGCAAAACCAATACGATTATTTTCCATATCAAATTCAGTATAATAACGTCCAATAAAAACATCACCAAGAATCCATAGTGGTCCATTTGGTGGTGGTATATCAATACCCATAAAACCAGATAAACAAATTGTTTTTCCAAATTGTGTTACCTATAAATAAATCAAAATTAATTATTAAAATTCTAATAAGCAATTATAATAAATTGTAGTAGTATATTTACCTTAAGAACATAATCATCACCAGCCAGTGAAAATGATTTACCACCAATGACAAAATCAATTGTTGGCAAGTGTGGAATTAAATCACAGCTGACCATAGCTTCACCAGCCATTATTGGTGTTGCACCAATTGCTTTGTTGATGGCTTCAACAGCTTTAACTGGACCAGCAATGAGAGAGGTACCAGTATCAGCAATAGCTTCACATCCATTTTCACAAAATGTTTCATTGCCAACAACAATTCTGTTAAAGTTATTCATTATCATTATTAAATTATATCAAAAAACAAAATTAACAACAGAGTAATATTTACTTGTCCATCTTGAATTGCCAGTATGCTTGACGATCAACAGGAACATAGGTAAAATCACCAGTGTAATGATCAGGATCAGAACCACCAAGAAGCATTTCACCACCGAATTTTGATGTTGGATCACTGTAATTAAATACAACGTAAATTATCAATAATTTCGAAATTTAAATTATGATTCTTCATGACTTCTTACCGGTTTAAATAAAAACTAAATATCTTTTTTGATATTAATCCTTGATCATACATGTTGACAAATGGTGGCTTGACACCATCAACAGCTATTCTTGGATATGCCATTCCTAATATACCATCAAATTTAGCAGCAACAAATGCTAGACCAGGCTCACTCATTGCCTCGGCAAATGTTTGATCTGGAATATCAACACCAGCCATCTAATTTAAAAAACAAAAAACATTGTATTTTCATTCACAACATTTACAATTGTTGGCTAAATTTTTTTTATCATACATACATTCATTGTGTCTGTTGATAAGTATCCAGATAAACTACCAGATCCATATTGAATAGCAAATTCAGTACCATTTTTTTTGTATGATGATGATTTTTTACTGTCGTATTTTTTATGGAGCACTGTTTATAATAAAAAAAAATATTTATAAATAAATAAAGATATAATTAATATATTAATTTATTTATAATATTTTTTTTATAAATAATTAAATAGTTAAAGACTTGTTAATTAAACATTTTCATGTAAATAAATTGATAAATTATATTTTTTAAATATTTATAAATAAATAATAAATAATTGTTGAAAAAATAAATAAAAAATTTAAATGTCTTTATTGTTGTTTGTTTTATTATTATTGTATTTTAAATTATTTATTATTATTGTATATTAATTTTTAAATAAAATATTTATAAATATGTTTTGAAAACTTACAGCAAGCAATGTTTGTGTAGTGACATTGTTTTGATGGTACCCAAAGATTTGATGATCCAGTATCAAAAATAACACTAAATTCTTGTGGTGGATTACCAATTGATATTACACCATAATATTGTGCATCCATGTAATTTGATAATGGTTCTGGTGCATCAGATTGTCCATATCTTAAACGTACAAGTTGTACTTCAGTATCAACTTCACGAAAATGTTGACGTACTGTTTTTGTTTTGTAGACTGGTACTCTAAAATTAGACAATCAATAAATAATTAAAATTTTAAAACAACAAATTAATATATCAATTGATATAAAATATATAATATATTAATTAATTATTTATGTTTATTTAAAATTAGTTAAAAATAAACATTTAAAAAAAAATAAAATACGACGCAGTTTGTTTTATATATATTTAACAAATTTATTTTTAATTCTTAAATTAAAAAATGAATCAAGATTAATTAATAAAAATATAAATAATAGATAAAAAAATAAAAAAATAAATAGATAAATAATTAGATCAATAAATAATTAGATAAATAAATAAAAGTAAAAAAATGAAATTTTGAAAAAAAATTAGAAACAAAAATATAAATCAAAAGAAACAAAGAAAATTATAAACAAAATAAATTATAAAAAATTAATATTTTTAATTTAATTAATTATATTACCTCAGTAATTCTGATGAGCCCAATGCTACAAAAAGAGCAAGCCATAAAAATGCACGAAGCATTTTTATTAAAAATATATTAAATAATTAAAAATTAAAAAACTTGTTAATGATTTCGTTGAATTTAAAATTAAACAATTGATTGTTTGATGATGCTCAAGTGTCAGTTAACAGACTGACAATCCTGACAATGATGATCAGTTAATTTTTATTTTTTATTTGTGATGGTTGCCAAAGAGAGGAGAGAGAGAGAGAATCCAAACTCCCAATTGCTCCCAATCGAAATCAGCTGACACAAGTTTTATTATTATATTTTTTTTTGTTGAATCATTGCCGGTGCATCACGTGACTCTTCAAAAGCCAATAACATAATTTTATATTAAAAAACATTTAAAAAATAAACTTGATATTATTATTTTTAATTGTTATTAAATGCACTGAGATGAACAATGACATTGACATGGACTTTGCTACCCCAACAAGTCACTTATCAAACTGATTTTATTTTTCTTTTCCCTGTTTTATTTTAAAAAGGTCATTATTTATGAAAAAAAAAAAAAATTGAATAACTTGTGTTAATCACATTTTTATCATTGTTAATAATTAAATTATTTAAATATTTCAAGTAAAATGTAAAATGCTTTGTTACATTTTTAGTTATTATAAATATTCATCTGTGAATTTGCAAATATTCATGATAATATTTTAGTATCATATAGGTCACCAAGATAACAAACAAAAAATAACATAAAAACCTTGAAATATGAATGAAATATTTATTGATAAATTAACAAAAATTATTAAAATTAATTTGAAAAAAATATAATCTCAATAATAATAATTAATTATGATACAAAAAGAAAAAAAAAAAATTAATAATTATTGCATTCTAAGTGCACCATCAAGACGAATTGTTTCTGCATTAATCATTGGATTTTCAACAATAGTTTGAACCATTTGTGCATATTCATCAGTATAGCCAAGTCTTTTTGGAAATGGTACTGATTGTGCTAAACTTTCACGTACTTTATCAGGTAATTGACGTAACATTGGTGTATCAAATATACCTGGTGCAATTGTTACAACACGAATTCCAATTATTGCAAGATCACGTGCTAATGGTAATGTCATACCAACAATACCAGCTTTACTTGCTGAATATGCTGCTTGTCCCATTTGTCCATCAAATGCAGCACAACTTGCTGTGTTTATAACAACACCACGTTGACCATCATCATTTGGTTTATTTTCACCCATTAAACCAACTGCTAAACGTATAACATTAAATGAACCAACTGTATTTATATTCATAACACGTGCAAATGTTGATAAATCATGAGTTTGTTTTTTTTTTAAATTATATACTTTTTCAGCATAACCAATACCAGCAGCATTAACAACAACATCTAATTTACCAAATTTTTCTTTTGTCAATTGTAATGCATCTTTGACATCTTGCTCTGATGTTACCTGTAATAAAATATTATATTTTTTATTATTTAATTAATAATATTGTATGTTTTGATTGTAACTTACATCCAGAGGTGAAAATACAACATTTGGACCAAGTTCTTTAGCCAATTCACTGCCTTTTGATGTTGGTAAATCGGCAACAACAACTCTGGCACCATGCTTGATGAATCTTTCAACAGTACCACGTCCTAATCCTGATGCACCACCAGTAACCAATGCAACGACATTCTAAAAATATTTTTGTTATTTTTTAATATATTTTGGAGCAATTCAAGACAAAATAAAATAATGATAATGATTTTCTAAATTTAACATGTGAAATTAATGTACCTTCAACATTCTGATGCTATTTTTTTATAAACAATTTATCAATTAACAAAATGAATTACAACTGAATGATTGTTAAACAAATAAAATTTGCTTCAAACTTCAAAGTTCAACTCAGCTCCAACACACCGGTTTATAAATCAACTGATAAAAATAATAATAATACATTTTGTATGGTTGGGTTAGGTGCAGACATTCAACAGATAATAATGATAATTATTTTAATATTTTAAATAAATTAATAATTAATTAATTAATTGATTAATATTCTCTTATTGAAAAAAAATTGATAATTAGAATAAAATTAATATTATTTACTTTATAATATTTAAAAAAATTCAACAAATCATTTTTTTTTTTTTTTGACATAAATAAAATTATAATTTGTTTAATTGTTTAAATAATTTACTAATTAATTTAAATTAATTTAATTTATTTTAAAATAAAAAATAGCTCAAGTAAATTGTAATTTTATTTATTAAAAAATTTTTAAAATTATAAAAAAGTTAATTGTTGTTATTGTTACAAAAAAATATTTATATTTTTATGATAAATTGTTTATAAATTTGGAATAAAATTAATTTTTTCATCGTTTTTTTACATGAGTGTTTCTCCAATGGCAATTGTTCGTTTATCAATATTAAATTCAGTATAAAATTGCATCAAAAATGCACCTCCAATTTCCCAATAATTTTGAGGAGAAATAACAAATGGTGATAAACATATTTGCATTCCCATATAAGTAAGCTAAAATAAAACAAATTTAATAATTATTATTGACATGAAATTAGTATTAACTGTTTAAATTTTCATGTGAATTAATTTATAAATAAATTGTTTATTGTCACTTACATGCTGAACATAATATTTCGATTCAATTGTAAAATTTCTACCAGCAAAAACGAATGTAACATGAGGAAGTTTTGAGAATCCTCGACAATCAACCTGAACAAAAAAAAATCAATACAATTTGATAAAAGATATTGAATAAATATTTATAAAATTACCATTGATTTATAAGGCCAAGTTGGTAAAATTTCTTTGGCTCCCAAAATGTTGTTAATTTTTTTAACAACTTCAGCTGGTCCTGAGATGGTATTTGCTGAAGTGTCCATCATAACACTGCATCCATTATCACAAAAAGTATATGTTGTTTTACTTTTATCAGTAGTTTGAATGATCATTCTTCAAAAGAAATTTAAATTTATAAATTCAAACACCAAATAAACACTTTTTAAATGTCAAATTGAATTTAAACTTACCTGTCAAGTGTAACACTCCAATAATCTTTTGATATTACTGGTAAAAATGTTAAATTACCTTTAACATGTGATCGTTCAGTTCCACCAAGTATCAAACGACCAGCCTTGTTTGTTGTTTCATCACTAAAAACCAAAACAATCAGCTATTAATAAATAAAATTTATAAAATAAATAAAATTATTATTTCTTTTTAATTTATACATGTTCATGTAAAAAGTAAATATATTTTCTTTCACAATATTTTGGCTAATCATATTGTAAAAAAATGGTTTTGCTCCTTTAATAGCTAATGAGTCAAAACCAAGACCAACAACTCCATCAGCTTTTACTGCTCCAAATGGTTTCAAGGACAAATGTGTCATTTCAATAAATGTTTGATTGGCAACTTTCAAGTGTGCCAGCTGTATAAAAATTATTAAATTAATTACCAGTAATTAATTACGTTAATTATACATTTACATACATGAAAATCATCAACAGATAAAAAACCTTTCAATGACATTTCACTGTCAGCACGATCAAATGTAGCACCATTTGCTCTGTAAGTTGATGATTTTGTATGATCATATCTTGTATGCATCACTAAAAATAAAAAAAACAACAATATTATCATCAATCCCATCAACAAGTTGCAAATAATTATTAAATTATTAAATTTTTTTGTTGACTTACTGCAAGCCCACTCGGTGAATCCACATTGTTGTGATGGAACAAATGTATCAGCCCATGTTGTGTCGAAAATAACTTTGAAAGTTTGCTTTGGATAACCAATTCCAATCTCACCATAATATTCTGCCTGATAAAATAAACATAAATAATATTAATAACAATAATAATAATTAATAGTAATATTGTTTTTTTTTTTTGTTGCTTTACATACATTTAAAAATTTGTATAAAACAACAGTATCGTAACCTGGATTTGAGGCATGAAGAACTTCATCATATTTAATCAATTTTTCCTCAGTATAATCATGTTGTAAATTATATAAATCAATCCTGTTGATAAGAAACTAAGTATATATTGAAATATAAATTATATGATTTGATATGAATGGTTTAAAATGAGGTGAATGATTCATGATACAATCAGCACATAGTTGGACGCTTGATAACAGAATAATGTAATTATAATATTCGTGAGAATAAATATATGTAAATTGAGTAATATACTAACTTTAATGGATCACAAATAACATGATGGTTAATTGATGTTGTTATTATTAACAATAGAAAATTATTTATAAACATTTTTGCTTTTTTTTGTTTTGAGATATTTTGGTTTGAAATTTATCAAACTGTTCAACTTGTACCACTTGGCTTGCACGCAGTAAGGCTTGATACTGAAATTTTTTTTTTTTTTTTTT